>JBCJKH010005131.1:1947-13783 GCA_039877255.1 Loriculus beryllinus | reverse complement strand
ATCGGCAAACTTGCTGAGGGCGCACTCAATCCCACTGTCCATGTCAGTGACAAAGATGTTGAACAAGACCGGTCCCAGCACTGATCCCTGAGGGACACCACTCGTTACTGGTCTTCAGCCGGACATTGAGCCATTGACCACAACTCTTAGCCTGCGGCCATCCAGCCAGTTCTTTATCCACTGAGTGGTCTCAGGTGACCTTCAATGCAAACCTGGCAGGGTTATACTCAACCCCTTCCCAATTTGTATGTGGAACGAACAAAAAGCTGGAGTGGATATTGCCAAGGTTTAAGGACATTGCTAAGGGGTTTTGTTTTGCAGGTTTCCAAGGTCCTGCACATAGAGCTAGGAAGTCAGCACTGGTCTGCACTTGCCTCTTGTACAGCCACAGCAGTGGCCCAGCAACCTGACCAGTCCTGTGCCTTCTGAATACACAACACAGATTACACATCCATCAAGGACTTTCTTACTAATTACATCAGTTATTTTCTACTGTTATGAGAAAAGGTGAACAGATTCACCGCAACCTGAGCTTAGGGTTGTAATTAACTTATTGTGGAGGTAACTATGAATAGCAAATGAAGCACAATGAATTCTGTAGTCTACAATATGCTCACCTATAAAAGAAGGGTATTTAGTACACCTGAAAAGCATGCAACTGTGTTTTAAAGGCAAAATCATGTTTTTCACATCTACTACAGTGTCTGCAGATGCAGATGTGTTAAACTGGCATTAAAAGAGAGAGAGAGAGAGAGAAAGCTTAACAACCCGAGAGTCTTACCTAAAAAAAGTGTTCATATATAGATTTAAAAGTTGGGCCCCACTGTTGCCATTTTGTATTTTTATTTTTTTTTTCAATGAAAAAGGGCTTTCTCCACAGGGCCAGAGAGTTACCCGACTCACAGCAACCACCCCTGGCCCACCCGCGGGCCATGCAAGGCTTTACCCATCTGCTTATGATCATGAATAGGCCCCTTTTTTCTCTCCACTGCACAGCAAAAGCAATGCTGTCAGCCAACCCGATGGTGCATGTCAGGCTTGCTCCTGTCCAGTGCCTGCTGCACCAGTGCAGGGCAGGATGGCACACAGTGGGGATGCCCACAGGGAGCCTTTATGGAGCAGACACATGGCCTGTGGCTTTGGCAAAGAAGGATTGTTTGAACTAAGCTAGTGTGGGCACAACATGGCAGCCTGGGAGGTCTCTGAGCAGCACAGAGGCTGCTTTCTACCCATCATGTGGGTACTCTCTCCTTGGAAAAAATCACTTAGCAGTATTGATCAAACAGTTGTGTTAACTGCAGTTGGCAAAAGCCTTGTAAAGTACATGTCTGCTCTCAGGTTCTTCATTAAAGTCCACAAACAGCAGTTAGTTGATTCCCAGACAGGAAAGAAATCAAAGGTAAATAAGGTGTAGCCCTGGAGAATGGTCCCTGATCTCTCACGTGTTTATATCAACCACCATCAACAGATGTGTATCTTGCTCTCTCACTGTTTCCACTCATGCAGACTGGTTGTAGGGCCTTGGCTAGAATTTTTTTCTCTGTAGACACACATGTAAAAAAATAAATAAAAATCAGTGTAACATTTCAAGCCAGAGAAATCTCTTAAAATGATTCTTGTTAAATATTAAATTCTTGTTAAATGCTCATGGCCCTGCAGTTTGAGCAGGAAGACACTCTCTGACTGCTAACAGCACCACTGGCAAGGTTTCTTTCCTTCACCCTGGGCAGTCCCCAGCATGTTTAGCTCTGTCTGCAAGCCAAGCCCTTGCATGACCTGCTGCCTTCACAAAAAGGACAGCAAATATTCCATAGTTTACGCTGACTTCTGCTCTAGTCCTTTAAGCAGAGGCATCTTTACTGGAGTAAGACAGTTTTATTTTCACATTTGTGTCACTTAACAATAGCTTTTTCGGGGCAAGAAGAGGAAGTCAAAGAGGAAAACAAAAGGAGGGTTTCTGTAAAGATCTTCCCAGTATTTTTTCCTCTTTCTGTGCCATAACAATAGCTCTACTGCTGAACTAAGGAAAATATTATTTTTCCCCCACCTCCTTCCAAGATAAATTATGTTTTTTCAGGAAGGACTCTGTGCACCAGGGTTGCTGAAAACTGCACACATGCTATGAAGTGCAAATAATTTTTGCTTTGGCTTTGAAGACAATCCCTAAAAATGACATCTCACTGACAAAGATGAGATGAGAAATAATCCAGCAGTTCCATCTCTGCTCCTACATCAAAGTAGTTTCACCTCCTGTAAATTGAGTAGTGCAGCCAGGGTAACATATTGCTTATGTTATAAGCATAATAACATAATAACATTGCTTAGCTCCATAAAACTGAAAATCATTCCCAGACATAGAAAAGTCAGCACAGGGTGGAGGGAAGGGAGGGTCCCAAAACAAAGGATATTGCAAATGTGGCTGGAGGATTTTCTTGCCAAAACAAAGTGAGATACATCTGTTTGGGTCCTTCTTCATTTCAACAGTAGCTGTGTCAATACAATGATTGCTCACGGGTGTACAAGCTCTCCCCAGGCAGGGAGGGTTAAGGTTATAACTGTGCAGGACAAAACCATGGACACACACACATATACACACATTAGTGTTTTGCAGTATGTCTATACACAAAGAATTCTCCAGGATGGTGAGAAGAAATTTAAGAATATAGGCCCTGTAAGGGATACCCCTAAGATAAGGGATATCTCGTTGGTGGTTAGAGGTTTCTGAGGTTCCCAGCATTGCGTTCTAACCTGCCATTTCACTGGAAAGGGATACATCAAGAGATGCAGCCTAGCTCACCAAAACTGTTCATATGCAAGATAATTTCTGACGGAACAAGAGAGCTGTGACAAACGTTTTACACCTGTTTATTATTCCCTAAAGAGCTCTGATGGGGACCATCTTCAGTAATATTGTTCTAGTGGTTGGAGTCCTGTGTTTCCCCAAGCATACATCGCAGAAACTGTACCATAATGTCTGAGGTGATGGTTTGTGGGAATACCCCAGCTCCACTTTATCTCTGTAAAGTGATATCTAAAAGCTCTGCATGCTCTCATTCCCTCTGGATGCCAGGCCATTTAACTATCACCGACTTGCACACATGGCTGAACTTAGCAGACCATCCCCATACAACATCACTTGCCACTTTCTCCCTCCCACTGTGACATTTTCAAACCTGTGAATACTTCTCTGTATAGCTCTGACCCTTGCAATTTGCAGGTAAGGAAATAAAACAGCTTTCTCACACCTGTACTGTGCAGTACCTAGTTCTTTGCACCAGACTTAGACCTGTATCCACTATAGACATTTCGTAGGATGAAGACTGTTTCGAGTCTTTTTTTAAAGTCTCCTTATATAAGAGACCTGTCCCCATAAAGAACATTCTACTCTAAGGGACTTTGAGGGTGTGGTAGGGGTAGTTCTGTGAAAGCCAAGCTTGTAGTTTGACATAAACAGCCTTAAATTTAAAAAAAAAAAAAAATTAAATCATGACACCTGGAAATTTCATGTTCTGTTGAAAGCTTTCAGGAAATGAAGCTGTAACTTCCCCTCTCCCCTCCTCCCCAACACCCACAGCAATTTAAACCATTTTAAAATCCTTCACAGTCACTGGCCTATAGCTTTTAATCACCTAAACACAGCTTGGGCAGCTCAGGAGCTTTACCATCCTGTTCTTCCATTGGTGTTCAACAGACAGGCATGTTTGGGTACAGCATCTACCCCTGTTATCACATACATCATAAGTTATGCATGTATCATTACAGGTGGCCAGCTCTTCCATGTACATCAAATGAATTTGTCACTGTCCAGAACAAACATTCCATTTTTTTTAATATGTATTCTTGCTTGTCTCCTCAAAACACAGGCATGCTGTTCTCACAGCCACACTGCTGCTGCTGGTGCCTGCACTAGACAGAGGATTTGGTCAGAGCTTTCTAGAGGAGATACTAGTGATTTTGCCATACAGAAATACTACAAAAAAAACCCTGAAAAAGTGTAAAAATACCTTCAGGTTTGGTTATGAATATTATTCAAGAGAAACAGGCTATAAGTTTTTCAAAAACAAGTTTTCTAGGAAAACTTCAGCCTTCCTCAGGAGTGGAAACAAGACTAACCTGTGTTAGGATCTACAACAGGGACACACTCACCTTGACATACAGACACAAGCACTGTGTCGAGATTTCATTGTTCAAGTACTGCAGATCTCTGTACTGGGTGTGGAATAACCCCAGACATCAACTTCAGCTGGGATTGACTGGCTGAGCAGGTGACCTTGGGAGTTACAATGGAAATCAAGTGAAAATTGAACCAATAGCATGCTTACATTGTGAACTGGAGAAATGGCACAATGAGCTATGTTTGGAGAAGCGTAGCCAGCAGACCAAGGGAATCTGTTACTACTGTTTGGCAGGGAGTAACACCACATTGGAGTCCTGTAACTTGAACCCTCCTAGATCAAGAAGAGGGACGCCAAGAAGCTGGAGAGGATCCAGCAGAGATCTACCAAGGCAATAAGAAACATAGAGCACATAAACTGTAAGAAGAGGTTGTAGGAAATGGGCTTGTTTGGCCTGATTAAGAGGAGGCAAAGCAAGTATGTAAAGCAATCTATAAATACTTGAAAATAAGTTCCAGAGATGACAGAACCAAACTTGTCACAGTTAGGTGGTGAAGAAAGGGGCAACAGGGCATCAGCATTATGCTGAGGTTTGGGAGAGTCAGATTGGGCATTAGCAAAAAACTTATCAGGGGAGTGAAGCCACGCTAGAAATGGCTACCTAAAAAGGTCAGAGACAATTCCACCCTTATCACCTGTGAAGACTTGGCTAAAATAAACCCAGCATGGTAACATGGTATTTACTACTACGTGCACAGTGCAAATGGTAATATCACCAGTGCAACCAAGACAGCTGCTGACAGTAGATGACATTTTAGTGGTACTTTTGGTTTTGCTCGCCGTTAGTACCATATAATTTTTATGGGAATTTGAAAGCTTCTTAACATAAAGCCAGGTTGGATGGGGCATTGAGCCACCTGGTCTAGTGGAAGGTGTCCCTGCCCATGACAGGGGGTTGGAACTCGATGAGCTTTAAGGTCTTTTCCAACCCAAACCTTTCTCTGATTTTATTATTCTATAATGTGAAAGAATAACAAACCAGCTTAGGTTTGTGTGGATAGAAAGAAAAATTCTTCAAGCTAACTTTAGCTGAAGATTAGGAAATATTTTCCAGTTGAAGGCAATCTCATGCACTAGTTGGGGATTTAAGTTCCATGCGGCCGTGACTAGCTACAAGAAGCAGATCAGGCCAACATTTGTTCCAACTAACATTAGCACTAATTTGTTTTGGCCTTCTAATAGCACAGGGAAAATACTTTTCTTATTCCCTAGCACAAAGTTTAGATTCACATTAAAGCAAATAGTTTTTCACAGGTTTTGAATGCTTCTGTACTCCTGTGTTGTTGTTCTAATCAAGCCACGAGTTCTGCCCCCATGAAATTTCATACAACACTTACCTGAAAGGAAAAATACATATTGAAAAAAAAAAAACCAAACTAAAAGACTTTCCTGAAGAGGGACTTAAAATTGTCACTACAAAAGAACTTTCCCACAGCTATTTTCAGGATCCACCATATTTTTGCTTCAGCTTTGATTTTTCACAACGCTGACAACTTCCTTTACAGTACTCTTATGCTTTTGTCCTCTCCTTTCAGTATAACTCTCACATTACAGCTCAAATTGTCACCGTAAGTCAGACCAGGCCAGTTTTGGAAATTCCTTTAATCAGCTCACTAATCAGGGCCTTATATGTGAGCCCCACATCAAGAAGCAGTCTGATCTCTTAAAGGACTTGGAGTCTTGCCTAGGTGATGAATGAGCCACTCAGTCAGTTGTGAGAAAGGTCTCAGATAAGGAGGAAACCTAACCTTGTTCATTAGCTGTTTTCACCAGCTATTATCAATAGATGGCTTCCAGACAGATACAATTCTTGGGCCCTCCATGTAAATGTTTGCCTATTGTGGCACTTGTTTTTCTCTATGGTTACTACATTAGTGTTAATAACTATGTTCAGTAGGTAAAAATATTAGAGGTTGTCATTCCTTAGAATGCTAAAACTTGGATGTATAGACTAATTTTGGTTTATGGGTCTTCATTCTTGTAATTGTGGGGGGTTTTTTTCCCTTACAGATTAAAATCAGGGACGAAAGGGGGAAAAATAGTAACATACTGCAGAAATCACATTCATTTGATATTTTTTTTTTTTTTTTTTTGGAGCTTCACTTATTTATGAGCAGTTGTCAGTTAGAAATGTTAGGTATAAACAAGTGGTGGTTAAAGAAGTGTCCACAGATATTGAGCCTATATTTTTAAACATATTTTGAAACCTAGTACCTACTTAGATAAGAGGAATGGATATGGGCATGTGGGTAGCAGTTAATAAATGGATCAAGTTGCATTGCATCTGTCAGTAAATGCTGAACAAAGAGAAAGGAAGGAATAGATGTAGCTCAGGACAGAACAGCCCAAAATCATGCTAAAGAACTTCATACTGAAATAATTTCCTTGTTATGCCTCCAAGGCAGATTGCTACAGTAATATTCTATTTTAACAGCAGTAATGAAGCTGGAGATAGTTTGTTCACAAGATAAATCCTGTGTTTCTTTCCTAGTTGATGTAAAATTTAAGTAATTTTAAACCCCCATGTCTCAGCAATTATGCTGCATTGATCAGCCTCAGTTACAGTTCTGTGAAAATGTATGAACTAGTCAGCAGTAATTACTAATAGAGGAGTTAGTCCTGTCGTTACAAAACTGAGATGCATGCTACTCTGCAGAGCCCAAGCACTGAGTCCACAGACAAGGTAATTGAGTAAGTAAGTGGAGGTAAGTGGTTTAGGAACCACCAAAGATCTTGTCTTGTATAAAAACCTTACCATGGAGTCTTCCTTGCAACATATTTGAGGCCTTAAGAAGCCTAGTTGCCACCAAGAGTCATATATAAAAATCTGAATTTTTATTCCTAAAGAATGTAGGAATCTTAATTAAAAATCATGCAATGCCACTTAGGAATAGAACTACCCTTGCTTATGAAATACAGAGGAAATAACAACATGGACACTATGCTCAAACTTTATTCTCTGTATCAGTATCATGGTTCAGAATGTACTGCAGGAAAAGACCAACAAGTTTTACCTGTTCTTGAAGAGTTTACTGGATTCCTGTGCTCAAAGTTAATCATCTATTTATTATTGCTCACCTGTCAAATCAATGAAAGGTTCTTGGCACTAGTAAAATCTGCTATGAACTAAGTGACTTTCAAAACAACCAGTCTTCCCTGGCATCATCTAAAATAGCAGTGAGTGAATTAATCTCATCTTTGCCATCTCAAACACACAAGAATGTAGCTTCATTCTACCCTAAAATATCCACCTCAAGTTACTTTCCAAAGACAATCTATGTCACTTCCTCAACAAAGTACTCATGCAGGAGTTTGTTGGTTTTGATATTGCTTTTTAATCCTTTGAAAAAGCTTACTGAAGGGACTATTGTTACATCAAGTGGAATTTCCTCAGTGTCTGCTAGGAGCCCACATATTTGTGAAATGAGTGTATAGGGCTGTATGCCACACACACACAAAAAGAAAGAGGTCAAAGATACTACCAAATCTCTTTTTTAGGACAATGGGAATAGCCGTAGCAACTCAGTGTTTCATAGCAGTGAAACAGATTAGAAACAAAACCATCATCATTCCTGGCAATACTCACTTATCCCTGTGGAGCTGGAGGCAGTAATACGATATCAAATATTTTCATTAAAAAGTGTGCAGCTCTGTGACCATAAACTAACTTGTAAATCTGTTGTGCCTTTTTTTTTTTTTTTAATTTATTTTATTTAACAGTTCTCTCTGGTTTCAGTAGATACATTACTTTGGCAGGGAGCTACTCTTTACCAATATCCTGTAGCAGCAACAGGCACTGTGGAGCCCTCCTGAGCTTAAGGCATGCATGGGTGCAAAGATTTACATCAACCTTTCATCCTTGCTGAAAGAAATAAGAGGGGTTAGGTCTACCTAAATTACAGATATAGATTGGGAAAGCATTAGATATTAGGTTTGGGGCTTTTTTTCCATAACATAGTTTTTTTCTATTAAAAAATGAATTAGATTTTCCAAATGTGTAAGTAATCCATCCATGCTACAGCTCAGCATGGCTGATCTCAGCTGTATAAACCGGCTGATGCAGACAGTCCTGCAGCCCGGACTCAGCCTCAGACTAAGATAGCTGAGGAAAATTACATGACTGCACCTCAGCCACATGACCAAAGACTTGGAGAAATTTTTCAAGAGATCAGAAAGGCCGCAAGGATACAGATAAATCTGTCATTTAACACCACTTTTTTACAGTTCAGATTGACTTTAATTTCCATGATTTCTGTACCCCTGATCTATCTTGGGCCACTGAATACCTGAAGATACTTGTGAGGGAGTGAAGCTTAGAAGTGTTCTGCTGCCTTTGAAAGGTGGCAATTACATATTTGAAACATTGATTATACATATATTGACATGGATTGAAAGCACCTGCTTCAGATGAAAGGCTTTTTTTTGCTCTTTCCTGATAAATAACTGTTGATAGCTATTAAACAAACTTGATCAACAGCAAAGAGCATTGATGCTCTAAGAAGCACTACCTGTGTTCATGAGCATTTGGGCTGCTGTACAGCAGGTTCAGGAGTTGGTGGGTGTTACTCCACCTTCAAGGTCAAATAATCACCAATCAATCAACTTTATTTTTCTTTTCAGATTTATTATTTCTGACAAAAGTAGCTTAAATATATTCAGCAACTCCCACAGATTTATTGTAGGAGCTTCCTCTTGCAATATGCTAGCTCAAGGGCACCCTTTTGCCAAGAGAGCTTTCAGATCAGCTAGATTGTTTCTAGGAAGGTGTGAAATCTATTCAGGTACTCCGAATTCCAATGTGTCTCTATATATAACTGTCTGTGTTTGTGTGTCTATACAAATTTATGCCACTGGTTATAAGAATGTCCTGAGGAATGTCCAGCATTGAAAAACAGGAAGAACCAACAGTAAAACTACATCTTTTAATCTGTCTTCTCATGTTTACAGCATATGCTGTACATTGGAACAGAGAGGAAGAGCTTAACCTTGAAATTGAATTACAGTCTTAATGACACTCTAATGTCTATGTTCACAAGAATTCACAGTACTTTACAAGTAACTCAGCCTGTGTTAGCAACAGCAATTTTTGACCCTGCGTTACTGCTCACGAGCACTTCAGCTGGTTGAAAAGCCTAGATGCCAGCTGCATACTAGCAGCAGATTATAGTTCTGAAAATTAGAGCACTTTATTTTTCTCAGCAGTGTTAAAAACCACACAGGATAATTACGGCAGTTCTGCAACTCGGGCAGAACGCTGAACCTGCCTGAGCCATTCTCACTTGAAAGTGACATACCAATTACAAGTTTCATTTGGCTAGAGGCATTAATTTATTACATTTCAACATTGTGCTGAACTTGTAACTTCATTTCACACTGCACTGGCCTATCCCATGCCAAGAGAGGGCCAGATGCAAAGATAAACCCTGAAGAGAACTTACTTTGGCAACCCACACCCACAATCCTGGAAGGAGGTATTTAGGTGCCAAGTTTAGATATAAGCTTCTGCTTCATTTTGCACATTGTCATTAAAACACATTGGTAATGTATTTACGACCAGAAAGGAAAGTCCCATGCCAATAGTTAACTGTAGAAAAGTGAAAACGGGGCCTAATTACAATATTACTTTGAAATGCATGTTGCATGGATAAGACCAGCAATGATTTATCTGCCTACCAGCTCTGCAAATTTCACCTGGCACCTAAAAAAAATACAAATATAGAAAAACAACAAGACCCTATTTCTCACTCATGTTGCAAAGGAGAATTAGAAGGATAAACAGCTCAGGTAATCTAGAACAGCTGGTTTTTCTAAGCCTGATTTCATCAAGGAATCCCTTGTTAGAAACAAACTGTATTTCAGAATACCCTTCTCATAATGATAACAATAATCACACATGAAAGTGTTGCCTTCCAAAACATATTTCTGCCAGAATCAGAAAAAATATACAAGAAAATTGATTCTTTAAACATGTGAAATATTGAAGAAGCTACTGCTCATGTAGGCCAGTTTTGAACATTTCCACAGGAGAAAAAGTTTTATACTGGCTGCACCAGTGTCTCAGAGCAACCCTCTGGCTCTCCAGACAGCTAGCAACAACTTTCCCACAAGGTATACCTGTGAGCGTTTGGTGGGGAGGTTGCCTAAAAATGACACTGTCTTTATAGGCAGCCTCAGTACAGAAATCTACACCCGCAGCTGCCAGTGAAATGTCAGTGTGGTGTTTCACTACCCACAGGGGTGATAACCCACCGGTGCTGCTAGCACGCTGCTCTCCCCTGGGAACAGAAAGCCAGGTCTGCCTGCCAGGAGGACAGAATCCAACTGCTTTTTTAAGAACTGTCTGAGATCCTGACTGCAAACTGCTCTGAGCATTTAAGGCTTTGTGCAAATGCAACTCCTTTAATTACAACACTAAAAACATCTTCTAAGCACTCAAGAAAACTGCATTTCATGTAGAACGGAACATTCTACATTTCATGGTCAGAATAGAAGAAGACAGCTTAATTAAAATGACCAGGTTTTCAGACAGAGCACAACGTTTTGTGTCTCAGCTCTATAGTTTTATGGCTCTGTAGAAATTGTTTCACAGAAGCTGAGATCTGCTCAGATTTCTTCTTAGGATAGTATGTTTTCTTTCAGATGGAATTCTCAGCTTCATGTTTCTGCTAATAAAATCATTCCTTATACTCTTATTTCATCTGTGCTGTATGTTCTTTTCCACTTCTAAAGACGCAAATGAAGAAAATTGTTCCAGCAATGCCTGTAGCATGTCCAGCCATGTAGCCATCTAAAAAGTTGGAACTGTATTAATTTCAGCAGCCTAACTGCTTTCTTGTTAGTTTCGGTGCGGTATTAGAACTGGCCAAGTCAAATGCCTAAGCTCTTTTTCAACTTTTCACAAAAATAAGGCAATGCTCTAAATTCCACATCTCACAGCAGCTTCTGTCACCCAAAATTGAATATTTTTTCTGCCACTGAAATTAATCTGGAGCAAGGGTAGGAAAGTAGACACCTTGATTTGCCATTACCTCCGGATCTTCACAAAAGCTCAACAGAAGACTGACATCAAGCAAAAAGATGTCCTGTGAATTAAGACGAGATTTAATTGCCTTTGACTTGAACTGAAAGAGAACAAAGAAATGGATGAAACCAAAGAGTGATTGCCTCAAGGTATTATGAACCATCAGTTAATTGTACTTTTACTCTCTTTGTAAAGAACACCTCTCCAGTCTGACCTGGTTGCTGGCTAGTTTTTCATCTAGCTGGGAATGCCAAGTATTTGCAATATTTCCTTAATGAGGTTATTCAGCACATGACCACTCAGCAGTTTTATGGAGCACTTACAAGTCCAAAGCTTGCGTTTGCATTGGAGGACATTTACTGCGGACAGCAAAGGAAAGGCAGGGAGCCACAACAGCATCCTACAGGACAGGGAAATCCTGTTTCAATTTGGATGTCATTGCTCACTCATAGTGGAGTTTCACAATAGTTTAAACAAACTTAAAAGGTTGCTTTTCCTCCCCCATGACTAGACTTTGTCTTCTCTTGCATTAATTTCGGCATTTATTCAATATATAGAATCATAGAATCATAGAATCGTTAGGGTTGGAAAGGACCTTAAGATCATCTACTTCCAACCCCCCTGCCATAAGCAGGGACAC
>JBCJKH010005128.1:0-11237 GCA_039877255.1 Loriculus beryllinus | reverse complement strand
CGATCTTAGGAAACATGCTGGTTTACCAGTTATGTTCATTATTGGACGTCACACTAACCAGCACAACTTCTTTTAATTCCTGTGGTTCATCACAGATGTGAATTTTGTGGTCTCAGTCTAGTTCTTATTTGGCTACTGGCTAGTCTATGCTATAACTAATTATTCTTGTCTAACACAGTCCTAACAGTGGAGAAAATCTTTGCATTGGAAACAGTATAATATGTTAAAAGCTGGGTAGAAAAGTTTATATAGAGCTCTTGTTTGCTTTTAAAAAGCTTCTCCTTCATAAGCCCTTGCAGTGTATCACATTTTATGGAAAAGGAGAAAGTTCCTTTCCCATTTTTTAACTTTCTTTGTTATGATTACTGCTATCTCAGTGTTCTGTAACACTGACTGTTCTACTTGACTGCTTCCTTTGTTGTGCTTGTATTAACTATGCATTTATTTTTACTTTTATTTTTTTGCATTTTTAGAGAAAATAGTATTGTCCTGTCCTCAACTGGCTAATCAGTACTCCTACACTCAAAGTGACTCTGTATAGGTCCTTTTTTCCCTACAGGATTTAGTATTAACATCAACAGTATTTGTTTTGGGAAAGGATGTTTCTTTGTCACACACTTAACCAGTTCAAAAAAGAGAAGACCTAGAAGTTCTTACAAGACATCTCTTATACTGCAATACCTCTGACACATCCTTTAGTCTCTTTTCAATCTGTGCACATGAAATACTCGGTTTTATTTTGTTTAATTCATATGTGCATTCAAGAATGGTATATGGAAAAGGAATCAGAAATTTCAGACCATTACTGTGTAACGGAGGGGGAAGTAGAAGAAAAACTTTGCAACATTTTGGAACTTTTAGTGAAACAGCACTCTTTAGTATAATGATATACCTTATGTATTCATGTATATTACTGTAAAGTATGTAAAAATGTTAGTGCTTCTAGGTTTGTAGCTGAATGGAGAAATATCTTTTACAAATATTTTGAACTTTACTATGCAGAGGCATAAATTACTATAAGAATGTGAGGATGTGGAAAATTAGATCCAACAGATATAGTTCTCTCCCATCTAATTCTTGCTACATGCCTTTGGGGTTGATCAGAAATTTTTATGAGGAGCAATTCCGTAAGATTTAAGTCACCAGAATAATCTTGTAAGTGGGTGTATGTCTGGCATATCAATGGCTTTGGTTGTTTGCTTGGTTTTGTTTTACTGACTGTTTTTGAAGCATTATCCTTTCTATGTCTAGTTACAAAAATTGATTTCTGACAAGTGAGTGGTTTAGAGGGTTTTTGTTTGGTTGGTTGTGTTTGGTTTTTGTTATTTTTTCTGTATGCTTAGTAGTTACTGTGAGTCGTGAGCTCCAGTCCCTACCAATCTCAAATCAGAAGGTCCTTATTATATTGAAGTCACACCAGTGGCAAGCCCCTTAAAAGATTCTGTGACTTGAAAATTTTGCCTAGCGTAAGGGTGGTCTCTGTAATATAGGAGTAAAAGCCTAGCTAATGCCAAAACAAAATACACTGATCATGATTAGTGAACTTTTATTCATTCAGATCAATAAAAGATATCACAAGCGGCAATTGGGATATGACCTTCAGTATCCCACTTCTGCTTTTCACTAATTTTTTGGTGTATATACATGTATGCATATATACACGGTTTAAAAATATAACTGATTACTTGTGTTTCAATTCATAAAATAAGACCAGAGAACAAAAAAGGGCACGGAAAACTACCTAAGCTTAAAAAACATTATCCTGAAAAAACAGAAACATTTACTCAAAACAAAAGAAAGACCAGCAATTAGATCTGTGTAGCATGTGTGCATACCCACATACTATGGAAATGTAAATGAAAAACTGGGTTTGACATCCAGGATGCCTTTCTTGTTTTCTGTCCCTGACTCAAGTTGCATCCTGTCTTCCCTTAGGTTAGCAAATTGTGACTGAATGACTTTCTTCTGACTCAATTTCCCATCCATAAAATAGAAAGGCTACTAACTTATTGTTAAAGTAATTGAAACATTAATTATAAAGAAAAAAGAATCAGTTAATAATACTGTTTATTACTTTTTTTTAGCTTCCTGGTTTTTTGCTGTAGTATCCTATCAAATACTCAAGAATCTTGAAGTTTGTCGGATGTGTGAAAAAAGGAAAAGACAGTTCTTCTGAGCTTGCAGAAACTTGGATCATTTAAAAGCAAGTACTTAATTTTTTTCAAGCTATAAATACTACCCTTCACTTTTAATTAACATTGGACTAACTTAGAGAAATATACATTTAATAGATCTTCTTTGAGTGTGATGGTGTGTTCCTGTGAACTGTAGTACAATCATAACCTAGAAAATTATTATGAGTTTATTATATGGATGATCCCTAACAGTTCTCAGCTGACTTGAGAGTGAGAGAAATTACTTACAGTGTTTTGAGAATGTTTCTATTAGGTGGGTAATTTCTCTCCTAAACTTTGGTTTACTTCATTTCTGATTGTTGGCTTGTAGATTTAGAACCTGAACTAAAATGGAACTTTGTAATTGACCTTGGAATTTGACCTGGCTAAGTTTTGTTGTTTATTTCATTTATTTTGATGACATTATAAATAACTTCCTGTTGATCCCTTTGCTAAAGAATCCTTAGAATGCTTCCTACCTTTCTTGCTTTCTTGTTTCTTTTTTTCTTCTTGCTTTCTTGTTATTTCTATATTATGGTATCACAAATACGCGTTTTATATTAACGCCTACTGTTCAGAGAGTCTATCTCAGATCTGCAATTTTATTCTTTTTGACTCTATGGCACATGAATGCAGTGACAACTAACGCACTATTTTTAAATGCGTGTCTTGCAGTGGGTTGACCTTGACTCGCTGCCACACTTCCACCATGCAGCTGTCTCACTCCACCTTCCTCGACACAACAGGGAAAGCAAATAACATGGGCAAGCTCATGGGCTGAGGTGAAAGTAGTTCAATGAAAAAAGGCAATGGCCACATATGGCAGCAAAATAAAATCAGATTTATGTTCCATCAGCAGGCAATGTCCAGCCACTGGGAGTAGGGCCTCAGTACAGATACTTGTTGCTTTGGAAGAAAAATAACTTAATAATGGAAGTCTTCCCCTGCCTTTCCCTCAGTCTTTGCTACTGAGCATGGAGTCATATGGTATGAAATACCCTAGTAGTGAGTTGAAGTCAACTGTCTCAGCTCTCTCCAACCTCTTGCCCACCTTCAACTTACTGGCCTTTGTGGGGCACGAACAGTGGGATGGAGGGTGGTTTGAGAGAAAGCCGTGATTTTGTGCAAAGAATACTCACTAGCAAAACAATCAGCACTTTATCAATACTTTTCAAGCCACAGATGCAAAGCACAGAACTATAAAAGCTGTTATAAGGAAAGTTAACTCCATCCCAGCCAGAACCAGTACATCTGTCACCCAAAACAACTCCAGTTTCTTTGCCAAGTACTGCAATGTAATAAAGATGTTTTATTATTTGCATTTATTGTTATTGTCTTTAAAAGGCCACTAAAAATAACAGTCCAAATGTTTCTGTGGTTTGTGGGATCTATATGTGTCATTATTAAAGTGAGTCATACAATCACAGTCAGGATAGGTTATCAGCATTTTACTCTAAGCCAAAAAGTATGTCTTATTTGAACTATTTTCTATTCTCTACTTTGGTAGCAGCTCCATCCTATGAGGTTATTATGAATGTTAATATATAAAAACTTTCACAAGGCAGAACTGCACCTTTGTCATGCACTGTATTTCATTACAAAATTAGTTTTACTCTGAACTCTAGAAAAATATCCAAGCTGTGTAAACATATTCTTGGTAATTACATGTCACATTGATCTTGGTGAGTCAAATATCAAACCATTTCCTTAAGATATTCATTTGGAGCATGTGTATCTCAAACCACTTTGGCAATTACACAATTTCATAATGTATGTGGTTTTACTTCATAGTAGAAATTAAAGAAAATACTATATTGTTTTCAGGGAATACCTAGCTGTGTTTTGGTATGTGGTTGCATCTTCTTGTGTAGAGGAAGGGCAGCTCATACCTCCTTTAATGAGTCTGATACTACCAGGATGGTGCTGTTATTGCCCGGTTTAGCAGCTATTCCAGCTTGTCACCATTCTTTATTTTTTTTTCTTTTTCTTGCATACATTACTAATGCTTTCTGCAACTGTAGCCCAAAAACTACACTATTGACATGGATGGTTCAGGCCTCTGGAATGAAACTTGTTAGGCTTTGTCTGGACTTGTGTTGATCTACTTAAAGTTCTTTTTTGGTTTTGCATAGATGCCAATAACAAGTGAGGCTCTTTTCCGCATATAACAAACTTTTATAGTCTTTTCTTAATAAAGTGGGATAGAGGAGTATCGGCACAATATGATAACAGAAGTTTGAAAGTGTAAATGGAGTGCAGTGCAGAGCAATGTGGGCATGGCATGCTAAGAAAGCTAGCACACGGTGACACTGAAAACCCCAGGACTATGCACAGCTCATCTATGATACTTTACTGTTAATTAAAGAGAAGTAGACATGGGAGCTGAACAACAGAGATTGTAGGGTGTCAAAGAAGTATATGTCTATGTAAGACTTTCCAGATATGGTTTATTTAGGTGTGATGTGGAATTGCAGCAATCAAGAAAAAGCAAATTGTGAAAAATGGTAAGATATAAAAATTTAAAATAGCTCCACATGGATCCTAGAAGCAGGAAGAAGAAATTATCCTCATGCCACCAAAGAGGAGAAAGAAACCCCTGTCATCACATCATATCTTCCCCTTCAAAGGACTTAGGATGCTGAGAGCTTACTGTCAGACTCCTCCTGCCCTCAAGAGTTGAATATAACCTAACAACCTTAGAACCCAGAAGGGTAGTGGAAGGGTAAGCATTAACAGTGAGGAACAGCTAAATACTAGGAGTTGTCTGTACCGTAGTTTTCACTCTATTATTATTAAGATGATTTTCTCTAATGGTATTTGCGTTTCTTTTGCCTGTAATGACTACATTTGAATCCTTTGATTAGATGGTTAGGATTTCAATTACACTAGCAATAAATTCTGGACTTAGCTCATTAGGACTATTTTCTTTTGCCCAAAAGTTTCTGAATGTATCAACATTTCACTGTTATATAAGATGTTAAGAATATTGTTGTACCAAATTAAAAAAAGCTCCAATTACTATTTACATGTAATGACATGGTTAAGAAGGAAGTGAAATAACATTTCTCTGACAATTTCAATATTTTTCTGTCATGTTTCAATAGCATTTGCAGCACTGACTTCCAAACAAAAGTTTGAATGTATGTATGAATTGCAGTCTGGGTTGGACAGAGACTTTGGCGACATGGTCTAGTGTGAGACATCCTTGCCCATGGCAGGGGGATTGGAACTGGATGATCTTAAAGTCCTTTCCAACCCAAGCCTCTCTATTATTCTTTGAATTCCCAATGACAGTAGTTGTTTCCACATTTCTTACTATGTGAACAAAAGAAAAAACGCTAGTACTTGTAACTAAAATCTTTGTGTATTCAGAGGTTTTTCTGGGAACTTGGGGCACCAAAGTTACATCTTGAGGGATGTAGCAGCACAGCTAGCAATGGCATTTAATCAATTACTGGGTATAGGAAGCAGAATATCGCTGTATTACACAGGGCTAACCCAGCTTAACATCCTGTTCATTAATTTACTGCAAGCTGCATATATCTGTTAGGTACTAATAAATTGAACACCAGACCTAGCTTCCTTTTACTGTAGGGGGTGAAGATACCTTTCAATCTTTGGAGCGCAGTTTAGGAAGGGAAGTAATGCACTGGCTGAAAACACTGCTATTTAAAACTGTGTAGACAAACATCTTTCATTGTGTGGCAAAAAATACTCACTAAAGGTTTAGTGAGTAGCCTAGTTAGAAAGGTAACAGCCTTCAGTGAAATCCACTGAATCCTCAGGGTTTATTCTGTCAAGAACTGGAATAACATGGATCAATCTTTATGACTCCAGAAAATCAAATCCTGAACCTGATGCTTCTGATATGTCCAGACTGAAATTAGCTACCAGGTTTTTCTCATTTTTAAATCGTGCTGGGAAAAATATATGTGATGTAACTGGTACTGATACTGACCTATGTGATACTACAGCATGACAACAATATTCATATATATGTTATAGATATACCAACACATGTATATCTATGGAAGAAAAAAACCCAACAAAACCCCAAAATGTTTATTTTGGTTTTATGGCATAAATATATTGACTGATACAATAATAACAAGCATAATTAAAACCACTTCTCTTAACTTACCAGTGGGCCAGTCTGTTTTCACTACTAATTTCAATGCATATATACAATATAATGTATATATTATACACTTAACTGTGTTTCTTTTTTCTCATGAATTATCACTGAATCAGGTTGTTTTCCATTTAACACCTGTAATAGAATATATTATCTAACTCTAGCATGAAGCTGGCATTCTAAGAGGTTCAACATACTTGTGTAGAAGGAAATTTAGTTATGAAACTAGAAAGAAGAATTTACTTAGAGTCTACGCAGCTATCACGACAGTTTAGGATAGCATGAGTTTGAGTTGTATAGGTATGCTTATGAGAAAACAGATTCAGACTGTGAGATTTTATATTAAAGGCTATTGCATAGATAAAATAATTTTTTCAAAGAATGTCTTTTAATCCTATTTTGAATCTCTTTCCACAATTTTGAAACTTCCTACCAACAAAATGTTTTATTTCATCCTTAAAAAAATGTTACGAAAAGAACATGTTGGAGACCCTGGCTTGTCTTCGTGGGCCAATTATGTCTGTTTGATCATGTAACTGGACTTACTGAGAAGCTCCTATTGCTCTGGAGAGCAAGGAAGATACCCAGTGTCTGTGTAATGGTCTAATGGAGACTGTCATTTTACTTCTGACTGTTTAAGGAGTCTTGTTCACTAACAGGCCACATGCGTAGCTGTTGCACAGAAACTGTGGGTTTTCCGCTGTGCAGTTGGCAGACTCTGGGGAGGCACTGCAGAATCCATAGCACTATGAACCAGACAATTATTATATGGCATGCTGCTACAGGCTCCTCGGATACATCACAAGGTAATTTGTGTTAATGAATGTCAGAATTGTAGATGCTCTGCTGCTGAGAGTTTTAGACCACATGTAGAGAATTCCAACAACTGGCATGCATTTATCTCCCTTGTCAACTAACAGTGTTATATTCTAAGCTATACTTAATACTTTTTTCTTACATTCATGCATAGGTGTGAACCACACACTGCATTTAATCAGAAATATAGCTAACGGGGAGCGCATCAAATTCTACTCTATGTACAATTTCCTAATATATTTGACTCAATTAATTTGCAAAGAATAATAATAATTTGATAATTCCTGGGATAAAGTAAGTGTCCTTTGTCCCTCTGACAAGGACAGACCAGCTGAAATTCAAACAATGGCTTGTAATGACAAATCTAACAATAATTAGTACATAACAGAAATAATCAGTATTGTTTGGACACCTTGTCTACAGAGTAATTGCAAATCAGTAACTGTCTCTTTTTAGCACTTCTCTGGTGTGCCATTGAAGGGTTTGCCCACCTTGCTCTATATAGAGAAATCCTTCAATATAGAGGAATTTGTCAACTATTGAGTTTGTAAAGGTGTTTTTCCCTACAGGTTTTAGTCAAAATCTAATTCATTCTTCTGTGTCAATAGCTTTCACTCTGCAGTCTTCAAGGGTTCATGGACTAGCTCTCATGGATACAAGAAATGCAATTTTAAAAAATAAGCCTGTGTGCATGAGGCTTGGATTTGCAATACAATATCTGTACCATCACTGACTAATTCACTTTGCAGACTTAAAAAACCCCCTAGCTTTCTGCAAAGGTCTGTCAATATGAGCTTTCCCACTCTCCAAAAGTTCAAATAATGGAGATAATGAAGTATGTAGTTAGTAGGCATTCTAAAGTACAAACGAGTTACTAATTAGTAACTCAAGATATTTAATCTCAGTGTAAAAGAACTACAGTAGAGTTGCTCAATGCTAAAAGCAGGAAGTTGTTATTTATTTTCCTTTATACTCTAGTATATTCTGTAGGAATGATAATTATTTCTAATAGGTTCTCCATAAACACATACTAGAAGATATTTTCTGAAGAATGTCCCCTTTAACCATGTAGTATATGTTAATGCTGCCATTTCAAGTTTGCCCTACATAGTCTGCAAACATCTGTATATTGCAAGTATAAGATCTAGTTCCATACTGAATGATATTATATTATTTCAATTTTACAGAAGGAGACCACACAAAGGATGATTAAGTGGCTTGCCAAAAATTCACACTACAGAACAGCAAACTGAACTGCAATGGTAAGTTCTATAAGTGCGAACTTTATAAAACATGCTGTAAGTGTCCATCATCAAATGCACCTGAAAAGCCTGAGCATTCATGATGATTGATTGCATTAAACCCTGCCTGCTGTGATCACAGTGGAGTTCTCTGATTTATATCACTTTAGGACCTGCTCTGAGTTCTAGACACTGTTTAGTAGAAGCATCAGCTTTTGAACGTCATTTTTTCTGGAGAAAAGCATTGTGAAAGTACTTTACAAAATTATTTATCTATTTCTGAATAGTGGAGTGAGGTAAGATTTTAAACTTCATATTTGGAGGAATATGCCAGAAATTTCAGGTCTATGGAATAGAAAACTCTGAACTCATTCCATTATAATTTTTCAAAAAGGTAATGCTAATTCAGTCAAAGCATTCCATTTTAATAATACTGGTAATTTTTTATTATTATTTTTCATGTACATTCCTTGTAAAGGAGATGGTATTGAATTAAAATTATATTAAAACAAAAGTCTTTATTGCCTCCTAATGATGTCAAAACACAAATATGTTTTTACTGAATTAAAGTTGCCAAAATCAGCTCATTTTTACAGAATGTGTTTATTTTGGTGAAATTATGTCTTCTGACAAGAAAATATTCCTTTTGACCAGCTTGGATTGCTTCAGAGTGTACCTACTGTGAAGCCAAGATATTAAGGAGTACTTTCAGTTTTAGTGTTTGACATAACAAATATAAGTTATTAAATGCTAAGGCAAAGCTAAAGCATGTGCTGTAGAGGCATTGACCAATTGATATAATTACTGTGTTTTCAGTGCTGCTAGCTTTGATAGCTTCTGAGACTGCTTCTCAGCCTCTGTTCTTGCTGTCATGCATATCACCAGCAGATGTAGCGTTAGTGCCATAGGCACAGGCCAGATAATCCTGAATTTGGAAAGCAAAGAATGTCATGTATTTATTTTACAATGTAACATAATGTGGCCTGGTTGGGGAGCCAAAAATATGCAATTACATCTTTTCTGTTGATGTCTTACAATAAAGTTGTCAGCCAGATGATAGCAGTGGGGTAAGGGAGGCAGGATGCTGTGCAGAACGTGTGTGTGCTGTAGTGACAACCCACAACAGAACCTACAGATGCAGCACGAAGGAGTACTAAAAAACTCTACAAAGAAAACATGTGAAGTCAGTGATATTAATATATAAGTGAAAAATTAACAATAACTTTATGCATCCTGTCAATCTTCCAGCAGCATAAAGAAAGCAAAGAATTGTCTGAAGACAAAGAGTGGAAGAATCTTTTTCCGTTTAGATGGATTCCACGCTGGCATCAGTGGATGTGAATTCAAAAAACTTTGGAGGATGTTTTGAAATACCAAGCTACATATTTTCTGGCTGAAGGTATTGTCTCATTGAGCCTTGCCACCTTCTCCTTAGTCTTTATCAGCACATTTTTGTCCTTACCAGCACAATTTTTTCCTTTGTCTTCCATATATCATACCATAAATCATTCCCTTCCTGTTTCTCAGCCTTCTTCCCCATCCCCTTCCTATGTTTCCAGTTTTGTCTCAAAAGGCCAGTCCCATCACCCCCCTGCTCACCTGCTGTTTTGTGTACTTCACATTTAAAAGATTAACCAAAATATCTAGGGTAACTGATCTATACTAAATTGCTCTATTCCGTGTGTCTTATAGATTCATACCTAGCTAATTAAAAGGCTACTTTCAAGTCAAGACCATATTTAAACTAGTGCAGAAATTTTATTTTCACAGCCCACATCTTGACTCCTCATGTTTCTTCCTTAGCGTTTCTCTGGATCCTCTGTTGCCATCAAGGATAAATTTAAATACCTACTTTTAGGGAATATTTTTGGTTCTTTATACTGCCAATCATAGTTTTGATTCTTGAGTTGAATAAAATTGGGTAGCATAGTGGTATCATGTAAGTGATAGAGAGATAGCTGTTGACTGAATGACATCATGATTCTTTATCTTAACTTAAAATACATTGAACATTTGATGACAATGTTGACAATGGTAACAACTCATTAGCAGTAGCCTTGTTAGTTGCCTCAGGGATGTTTTGCAATGGGTGGGAGGGGATTATAAGGCATAGAAAGAAAACTGAGGAAAAAATTGTTCTGAGATGTGTTCTAAGATCTGAAAAATATGAAGAATTCTCTGAGTTGCATGTATTGGGTCAGATATAAAATTTCTTCTTTTAAAAGCTGTATTTTCCATCTCACTAACAGTAGCACAAAATGACTGATGATTAGTAGACAGGTTGGCTTGTACCAGAGCTCAGAACACAAGCTTTTTTTTAAAAGCCAAATAATATGAAGATAAGACGGTAGCAAGCCAATAAAAGTTATCAAAGAGAACCTAAAATTCAATAGTACAAAATAGCTGTTCTCCATCTTAATGAGATAAAGTCAATGCATGCATGTTGGCACAAAGTAACTTGCTACTCCTCTGCTATCAGATTTTATTTTAGGTCTGTGATTCAGGAAAGAAAAGTTTTTTAAATTTATAATTTTGATATTCAAAACTTCTCTGAAGAAACTAATTTCTTCTTACCTGTATGAATCACAGTGAGGGAAGTGGTAGATTACAAATAGATGCTAGGGTTCACATGTTATTACAGAACTACTCATGCTAGGCTCCTTTGGTTAATGATATTAAAAAAGCCACAGTCCATCATATTTGAAAAATCATGGGAGTCAGATGAGCTTCCCAATGGCCAAAAAAAAAGAGTAATATAACCCCATTTTCAAGAAGGGGAAAATGGATGACACATGGAACTACAGAGCAGTCAGTCTCACCTCTGTGCCTGGCAAAATCTTGGAGCAGATTCTCCTGGAAGGCATGCTAAGG
>JBCJKH010005114.1:0-11569 GCA_039877255.1 Loriculus beryllinus | reverse complement strand
AATGTTCATGCTATTTTCAAGTTCTGGGCTTTATAAAATTTGGGGCCGGGGGGGGGGAAGGGGGGTGGACCTGATGCACACAACAAGAAGAGCAGCGTAGAAGTGTGTTATGATTAAGAGTTACTTTGATGTTAAATATTGATCACAGTGTGTATTTCCCATTTTCTTTCTTCATTTCAGTCAAAGAAGCAGCTTTGCAACCTATGTCAAGCCCCTTTTTCTATTTATTCTTTTTTTCTTCATAAAGCACATGAGGATAGCAGAAAAAGAATGGATGGGGAGAGAAGATGCTAAATTTTGAGGGAGATGAGCGAAAAGCAGAACCAGATGAAGTTAGTCAACTTCAGAAGTTGGTCCTTATTTCTTCTTTCTAGGCAGGCATGAAAGTAGAAGCTCTTTTTATTAAGAACTGAAAGGATTATTGACACTTCTTGATCTGGAAATTGTCAATATATTGTAACATTACTCTGCACTGCAATGCGGATGCCAACCAACAAATCACAGGCATCCTAGGCTAAACAAAGAAGGTCTGATGCCAATCCTGGTGCCACTGGCAACCATCACTGGCACTCAAACTATCCTTCCTCCTCTTTTTTCCCCTAATCTTCTTTTTTAAAGCAACAAAAAAACAAACTACTTGGCCCCTTTATTCATTTTACGTGCTAATTCCTTCTTCATATTTCATTCAGGGATTTAATTATTTCGATGTTTCTGCTTAGTTTTTATGTGATACCATTAGGCGGGTTTATATATACTAAGAGAGAAATAAAAAGCTAAACAGTGTGTATATAATGCAGCATTTTGGTCGACTTCATGCTTATCTTTTGCAAAGCCTTGTGCTCTTAATCAAGTGCACCACAAAATGCGACAATTAACCTGCTTTCAATGAGGATAGAGAATCAAAGTTTGACAAAACAGGAGAAAAAAATACGAAGATAACTTGATATGACTTCTTCAAGAAAATAGCCAACAGATGTTAATGGAAGATTTACTGTGAACAGCAAGATACATACAAAATATATGCAGTTTACAATAAACAAAGGGGTCTACTGAGGGTGCCTTCATATACAGAAATTAGCCAGCTTCACCTTTCAGTATATTGTCAAAGTAATAGCGTATAACTTTGAAAGTTATAATATTACAGCATGCTTATCTTACTAATTTCTGGTTAGACAAGTGTTTATTTAAATAAACTCACATTCTCAATCTATTTAAATTAATATTAGCCATGCCCTGCAATTCCTCTTCCCACTTCACGTTACTGGCTTCCAGCAACTAAAAGTCGACAGTGTCTAAGGGTACTCTGACCCCAGCTTCTTTGGCTCAAGAGCTACTTAAACAGCTTTGCCTCCCTTTGTACTTTTGACTTTTAGAGAGAGGTAAATCCATTAGAATTAACCAGTAAGCTACATCTTGCAATAAAGGCATTCAAAATATTATTTGAATTTTTCTTCACAAAAGGAGTTTAAACGTACAAATTGTTTGTAATTAAGCTATTTTGTTGCTGTCAAAGGAATCTTTCTATGTTATTGGGGATTAGATTTACCAGACTCTGCAGCTACTTTTAGTCGCCGCAAAACATCAACAGTGTTGTTTACTACTGTGGAAAGAAAAAAAATACAAGCAAGGAAATTAAAAAAAAATAAAATAAAACACAATGGACCATATTTTTTCATGATGAATAATCAAAAAAATTGAGCCCTATTTATATATTCACGTAAACATAGTGCTCCATTTGCATGAGTAAATGCTAAAAGACCAATTCACTGAAAACAAAAAGGTTGCTTCGTGTTATCTGTTGTTTTAAAGGATGAGTACACACTGAATGAAAATGTGCAATTTTAACCTTTTGTTACTAACAAAATCCATTCCGCATGTTTTTCAGTTAAATACTGCAGTTATGTATCAGGCATCATATAACAGTCTGCCATCTGACCTTCTGCAGGCCACTTCTGCCTACTTCCAGGCCAAGTTGTGAAATAGCCCACCACCTGCAGCCAGACAAACTTTCATTAGTTGAGATCTGCGGCTAGAAAAATAAATGCTCTATTCCTGCTGATCAGTCAGCAACAGAAAGTCGTCTAGAGGGTGGTATAATTACCAGAAAGAACCAAAATAACCCCTCACAGAGAAAAAGCATTTCAGAAGGCTTAGTATGAGAGGAAAAAAAATTTATCTACTTACAGCCATCTACTATTTCAGGGAACCTGCCAAAAAGTTACTGTTATCTGAATATGTGACTAGCAGTTTCTTCCCTGATACATGAGTATTAAAAGCCTTGCTTTTATTTTCATTCACTAAAACTAAGCTTAAGAAGCTTTTCCACAGTGTTCCTGCAATTTTTCACATTTGAATTACCTACCAAATAAAATTAAGTATTCAGGTGTGATTATGAAAATACACTTTTCATGGAAAATTCTCTCAAAATATTCCAACCTGGATCTTTGCTTTAAAGCTTGGATAGATAAGATAAGCTAGTGTTGTAAAGTATGAATAAAATGTTAAGTACTGTAAATTGTAATTCTGACTGCAAATAGTATCTAGAAAGCACTATTTCTGTGCTGAAGTTTTTTTGTATTTTATTTTATAGACATGAGAAAGTCTACAAGTCCTCTTCAAAATGACAGTCTCAGGATGAATTTTTGATTAGTTGTAACTACAAAGCCAATAATAAATATTTGTAGTATTTATTGTGATTGAACAATTGCATATACTTGCATCTGTTACTAACAGTACTGGGGGAACAAAAAAAACCAACACAACACATTGAAAAACAAGAAGAATGTTTTCTGAAGTCACTGTTGGAAAAACTATACTTTCTAATATTGCCACTTTCTGACAAAAAGAAAAGGCAACTTTCGTGAAACTAAAGTGCTGCTTTGGTATGTCCCGCTCTCTCTTGAAAGAGAGCAAGGCACGTATGTGAAACATACATGTTAGTTACACAGATGCGTAGGAATGTGTGTGTGTGTAAGTATATACGTATACATGCTGATTTACATATGGATATGTACCCACATTACATCTACAGATCGCAGAACAACATTTCACTGGAAGCCAGCCCATAGGGGAAACAGGGCTACTTGGAATCAGAGTTTGACATACTAACACAGAAACAACAATCTGCTTCCTACCTTGCTCCTGCACGTAGTATGCCAAAAACAAATCAAGCTCCTTGACTGATACTGTTATGTGATGTGGCTGGACGCAAAGTGCTGGATTTGTGCAATGTGGGGATTTCATGAGCCGCTCTCCATCCGTACTTTCCAAGGGGATGCCTTTGAACAGGATCACCATGACTAGATCCAGACGCCAGACTTTGTCAGCCTGTCGCAGGCAGTCGATTCTCCTAATCTTACCCTTCTGGTCAGGATTGGACAATACACAGCATGGGTGCTTCTTCCCAGTCACCGTGAGCACAAAATCCTCTCGGAACTCTTGGCGAATATCTTTGCGCAGCTTGGCCAGGAGCCTGGATGCCCACTTCTGTTTAATTTCAGGCTTTTCGCTAAGTAGCTCATCCTTGACTGCTCTTTCCTCGTCCTTTGACATTCGTTTCTCATGTTTCTTAAAGTACTTGCGTTTTCGAGCCTGAAGGTTGAACCAAGTGTAGGCAATTGCACGGACGTGTGGAAGAAGTGCCTCAATGAACGGGTGAAATTCATCCTGCAGAAAGAAGTGGAGGAAAAAAAGAAAAAAAAAAGAAAATAAGAAAACTCAGAGTCAGTAAATGCTCATAATCAAAGCAGTATCAATCAAAGTTTCTGAAAATTTTAAAGTGAAATCTAAGACAAAGAGGATAAACACTTAAAATTCACGTAAATTTCTGCATAACACCTTTTATGCAATTACTACCGCTGTCAGGCGGCAGACAGAAAAGTACACAGAGAATTGCATTTTCCCCATATTTCACTCTTCAAAAGAACCATGTGAACATTTTATTTTGTATGGCTCCCCTCACTTCATACCATAACGCTGCAGAAACATCATTTAAAAGATACACTATCAAGATGTTTTGTTCCTAACATTTAAATATCTGAGTGAATGGCTAACATCAAGAAAAATACCATTGCACAAAGAGGACACTATACGGTTTTAAAAAATCTGAGCAGAAATGTTCAGAAGGCTGAGGCGAATGCCACAGTTCATTTCTCTTCTCTGTGGCACAGAAACACAAAGCATATACATGCTCAGTGTAATGCCACACAGTTCCCGCTTTTGGAGCATGCTCTCAGCAAGAGACTGCTGGTGGCACAAAGAGCATGCGCCATTAAACTTGATCCATTTTCTTATCAAACGTCCAGCATTCCAGCACTGAAACAGCACCATTCCAGTGGTGGTAACTACAGAAACCAGTATACGGTAAGGAAAAGCAAGCAAAAGACACAGTGTGTCGTATACAAATCCTGAACAGAAGCTTCAATACTTTCAGCTCTTTGGGCTTCCCTCCCACCACCCCCAATCTGCGTAAAATAAAAGTTTATGAAGTTGAAAACAAAAATCACATTTATGTTTTTCCGGCAGCTTCGCTGTGGGTTTTGAGGCTTCACAAAGTCAGTTAATTTGTTAACTGATCACATGAGTGTGGCAATTATTCTAAACCCCTTAAAAATCAATCTAAGGTGTACAATGAAAAATGGCAACTTGGCACAAACTTTGCATTCTTTGTGTTTCTGCATGCTGTGGCAGAGTGACATTACAAGTGCACCTCTGGTGAAATGCTGCTTTTGTGAAATCCATGTAATTTATTTACAGTTCCAAAATATCCCTTTTCTGACATCTGGCTTCACCTGCAAGTTCTTATCTTCTGCCTAGCAGCGATATGGATTGCATTAAGGAGGTAATGCTTAGCTGTTGTCTACTAGTACATCCTATAGCAATTAAATTAATTCATTTTGTCTGCTTAAAGTACCATCCTACACATTCATGTTAGTACCTAAACAGGCCTTTCCCAAAAACTTATTTTTTGTGAGAAAATACCCTATGCGATCTGCTTATCAAACATTACTGTATTTTGGCTTGGAAGAGAGACCTTAGGGGAGGTATCTTTCTTCCTGTGTGCAAGCAAATTTAGTTTTAAATACCATGCAGATTGCTCATCATACTGAGTGGCACAGTGCAATCAAACTAAAACTGAACCTCTTTTATACAATTATATTCAGGAATACAATTATCAAACTAATATTTTAGCCACACTGCTAGACAAGGAATGAATTACGTTTAATCAATAGGCTGATTAACTCCATTAGGTAAAAATTATGAAAGTATAACTAATGGTCTCAATTATACAGGGTTCAGACTGCCATTGTAGAAGCTTCAGGCCAAGAATTCAGTATTTAAATCTTCAAATTTCAAACAAACTTTAAAATTTCCTGAATGGTAAAAAAGCCCATTAGATCTAGTTACCTCTTATCCTTAACCGTTCTCAAGTCAAACAGAAAAAACTGGAAAGTTGCAAGCAGAATACCTAAAGAGCATGTTACCTTCTGCTGGGGGGGAAAAAAGATACATATAAAAAAATGAAATAAAAAATAAATAAAATAAATAAATAAAATAAAATAAAATAAAATAAAATAAAATAAAATAAAATAAAATAAAATAAAATAAATAGAAGAGAGACAATATTGGAAGATAATTCAGGACATAAAAGACTGCATTACAGTCTGATGCTTGACAAAGAGCCACAAAGGCAATAATTAAACTGATTAGTAGTTTCCAGCAGAGATTTGAACAATTCTGATACTATACTGGCACATAAAACTAGGCCATGGAAAGAGTTAAACCACAATCTGTTCTTTGTGTGGGAAGGCAATACGGCTCTGAATAACCACAGCCCATGATAAGACTTCCCTATCTTCATACGCTTTCTGATGCATGCTTTTTTACCCCTCAATTATAACTACTAAAGAAAGTTTATTTTTACTTCAACAGAAGCCATTTTAATAGAAGTATTCAAATACTATCTTTTTTTTTAATTAACATAAGCATAAAGACTACATGGTGTTAAATCCTTACAATTCATTTTAGACCGAATAAAACAGATCTACTACAGATCTTGAAAATTTTAACAGCTGGGGCTAAAGGTGGAGGGAAGGCAGGGGGTTGAAGAGCTTTGGTAGAAATTAATTTTTGCCCCAGTACAATGACTTCCCCTATATCTCCACAGACTTCAGCATTCATAACTGAAAATGGAAATGAAATTAATATGGAAATATTCTGTGCTACTAGAATATTGAACATCTAGTTTTCTAAGAAAGAAAGAAAACATTCTTCTATTTCTAAGAACAACACAAGCTATTTTGGAATGGCTATGTCTTCAGGTAATGTACATAGCATTTACAATAATAACCTACAGCATTTTATCTATGAAAATGTTATAGAGGAAAAATGAACTTTTTAAATTCCAGTCTACAGTGGTCAAATGTTTCCTTTAAAGAGAATGGAGGAAAAAAACCTCCAAAATAAAATAAAAGGAGAGGGGGAATATGACTTTTAATTCAGGCTTTTCTTTCATAATATCAGTAAGTTCTAAAGATAAAAATATATGTGAAAGAGTGTGAAGGAGAAACACAGTAAAGAACATCCTGTTCTAAAGCAATATTATCAGAGATCTTTGAGAGATTCATTGTGCATCTGGAGTCCTTTCAAATGAAACATTACTTGACAAGAAGAAGTGCCCATAAAAATGATCCTAAATGGAGATTTGCAATTAATCACACACATTCTCCACTAAACCTCCTAAAAAGCCATCTACAGAATCTGATTTTTTTACCCCTTAAGATTCATACAGGCAATACTGAAATAATTTTTTTATGTGGTTCTTACTCATGTGCCACAGTTACTCTTGCAACAAAGAGATTTATGGAGGTAAGATCTTTCAACTATCATATCAAATAGTTCAGGTGAACCATTGTGCTCCTGCAATTTAAATTAAGGTGGAAGTTATTGTATAACATTTGTATAGCTTGTAAATAAAGGGGAAAAAAACAGTCACCTAATGATGATAGGCCAGGTTTTCTTTTGGTGAAAGTTAAAGGGGAATGCAGTGCCTTTCTTCCATTTTTCACTTCTATAAACTTTGTAACAGTTCATGCAAGCTTGAACTAAGGAACACACAATAAATACACCTGTTCTAAGAAGTCAAGGAATTTTATAGGGAAAACTTCATGTACTCAATTTCCCTTCTCTGGGTTTAACATATTCTAGGAGAGGGAAGGAAAAAAAATAGAAAGAAAAAGAAAAACATATTCTGAGTTTCCTGGACCACCATAATATGAAAATAAACCACGGCAAAAATATCACAAGAGACCAAGCACTTAAACGCTTGCAGTAACTGCATCTTATCACGCCTCAGCAAGAGAGATAAATGCAGTTTCCACTCATTCCAAAATACAGGGAAAGAGGTATGTGGGAAGGAGAGGAAAGGACCCCAACAAAATTTAAATTGGATTCGGTAAGTCATCTTCTTCCCTGGAGTTATTTTACACCCACCAAATTTTTTCTGAAAGAGTGAAGGGTAGCATTCAAAATGCCAAGGTTTGTCTTAAAGCTGTAGTCTGGATTTTAAACTTGTATCTAAAAGCTGCTTCAGCACCGTTGCTGCACAAACTGAACTACAGCTTTTGCCAGGAGCTCAATTCAAACAGGTGTTCTGTGTTTAGAACTTTTACCAAAATATTTTCCTCTGAGCATACACTACCACAATCAACATGCATCACAAGAGCCCTAGAGACTGAGAACACAGCAGAGAGAACAATTTTGGTAGTGCCATTTAACTCAGTTGCAACTCACTCTTTTGCTTTAAATAAATAAATAACACAAAGTATGAATTCTCATTACCAGTGAAATCTTCATTTTTAATTTATGGAGAAGAAAGGTGATTTTTAAAACGCCTTTACCATCCCAAACAGGTAGAGAAAGATTCCAAACTACAAACAGTTTGCTGCAACTGTGTTCCACGTATGCAACACTAAATGCGAACTGTCTCTGCATGGCACATGACACAGCGTGACTGTAAAATATTATGGGGAAGTTATTGACACATGAAATCCAGGAACTGCTTTCCTATATTTACGGCTGTAGAAGAGCAATGTTTTCATATATACCTGAGTGAAGTATTTTAACACAAATTTGGTTAAAGAATGAGGAAATCTATTACATCTGTGAGTCCAATAAGCAAACATATGGGGGGGGGAGTGAGTGGAAATGTCATTAGAGCAGGAAACAACATGAACTACCCATTGTAATAGAGGTGGTAGCAAAAATTTGCACATTTCTAATGTGAAATTCACTTTCTCAAGTTGTTCTCCCAGGTTTATACTCTGGTGTATAGGTCTAATTGCTTGTCAATAGTCTCACAGGATGGACAGCCCACACAGAATTAATTTTTACTAATTGCAGATTCCACCATAAGTAATTATTTCTCTGTGTGTACCTGCAAGCATGTGAGTATCTGTTACACATAATGCTTCCTACATGCACTCATTTTTTCTGCTGAAGAAGTATCTCAACAGTACTCTTTTCCAGCTTTGCTTCGCTACAGCTCACGTTTACTTGCTGAAAATATTCATATCTAAGTCAATCACACTTATATGCCAAACAAAATATAAACAATAAAAAATGTGTCAGCCAAAAAGCTGCAGGACTGTATCCAATCACTGCATAAGCCTTATCGTTGTTTCCATCTTCATTCACAATTTATGAATACTTAAGTCCTTTTGAATTACAATGCTTTCTAATTGTGGAATAACTTAAATCATATTTATTTATTCACCGTGCCACTGTAGGAGTATCGCTGGCCGCTGAACTACAGCGTCGCGGGAGACGTTACTTTCTCCCATTTTCTGTTTCTTTAGCCATTTGTTGCGCCAATGTGAAAGCCAACAGTTATCGCTTAATCAGTTTACATCACATCCTCCTAAAACACACTTTCACAAAAAAACTCCGAAAACTATCCCTGGGCTTTACAGACAGGGTTCGCTCTCCGGTGTCCCGGCGCTAGGTCCCCGTCACTGTACGCCTGGCAAGGACGCTCCTGGGGCAGGCGGGGAACTCCCCGAGCCCGTTCCCTAACTCCCTCCAGCCTTAAAAACCGCACTCCGCGGCCGCGGGGACCTCCGCTCGGGCTGCCCCCCTCCTCTCCGCGCATCGATCTGCGCCTCCCCGCTCCCTCCGTACACCGCGCCGACCCGGCCGCGGCTTCGCCCGGCTCCCTCCCGCCGTCCCGGTGACAGCCGCCTCCCGGGAAAGCGGCCGCAAGGGCGGCGGTGAGGAAAGGCTGGCTCGCTCCCGGCCCTCGGGGGGATGCGCCCGCCTGCCAGCGTCGCGGGGTAGCCGGGAGCGGGGAAATGCCATGCCCTGGCACCGCCGACCCAGGCAGGCTGCACGGCTCGGGCGTCCCGCTCGCATCGCCCTCGGTGCTGGCAGGCTACCTATTATTATTAAGAAAGCATTAGACAGGATTACTTCGCACCGCCGAGCGTTAGGTTTTGGTTTTGTTTTTTTTTTATTCCTCAAAGCCACTAGTTTTCCTTTCAAACCCTTTCATTAGACTGACGAGCTGAAAAGAGAGCAAATCGTTTGATTCCAATCAAATCAATACTTCTCAAACATGCTTCTTAGCGTAATTATGCTCATTTCCATTTTCTTAACCTTTGACTTCTTATGCACCAACAAGTAACAGTACTTGTCTGCGGGTGACACTTTGAATGGATCTCCGCAACACAATGGCCTGGTACAGTTTATTCTCTACTATTCTCTCCTGCGAGAGGCAGTTTGGATCAGACAAGCAATTATAACTGTGCTTTAACACATTACAACTACTAGAAATGACTCATTACCAACTCACATACATGCAAAAATTAAAAAAAAAAAAAAAAGTTTAAATAAATAAATAAAACGCGTCTATACCTGAGTGAGACAGATTGGAGAATACATCATGACTTCGCTTTGAGAACACGCTGCCCGGAGAGCCCCTAAGAAAAGCCTCAAAAAGGAATAATTTCATCTATCCATTTTACAGTCATCTGAGACTCAAGAAAGATGAAATCAATCAGGACGGGGCTCTGCCCTGTATCACCAGAACTTCACAACAAACCCCAGTCCTCCTTAAATAGCCAAAGATTCAAGTTCACTCCGTGTGCTAGATTTCCCGGGGTGAAATCCAATCTACACTTTTAACCCTCTTGTAGTCGGCGGCGGAGGAGTCTTGCTTTGGCTGCTGCTGGTGCGGCTGCTGCTGGTGGTTGTTTTGCAGATGAGGGGGGAAGGACTCGGGGGGGTGGGGGGGTGGGCGGGAGGATTTTGTTGTTGTTGTCGTTTGGGATTTTTTTTTTATCCTTTTCCTTTCCTTTTCTTTCCTTTCTCTTTCCCCCCTAAAGACGCCGGTGTCTGTGTGTGGTTATCTCGGCTCTGTCACCGCGCTCGCCAAAGTTCAAGGTTACAGCCCGCAGCGGAGCAGGACGATCCCTGGCAGCGATGGCAGCCCAAACTTCGCCGGGCAGGACCATGCGGGCGGCGGGCGCGAGCCGGGGACGGGGGCGCGCGCACCGGGGCGGGCAGCGCGCGGCCTGGTAGCTCCCGCCCTCGCGCCGAGGGCTTTAATGGCGAGGGGCCGCTTCCCGAACGCCCTCTGTAACAGAAACGATTCCTCGGAAATTCAGACGGCAAATCGCTCCTTCCCGGTGCGCGCCCGGCGCGGCAGCGACGCGTCCCGCGTGTGCGCGCCTGTGTCCCTGCGCTCCGCGAAACTTGGGAGTTGGAACACGGAGCGGTCGCACCCTGCGGACCCCGCTGCTGCTGCAGCGGTCTGCCCAGATGAGACCCGAGTATTTTTTATTATTATTATTTAATTACACAACCACCGCTTACACTCCTCCTCCTCCTGCAAACACATTCCTTCTCCGCCAGATCCCCCTCCCCTGCCCTCCCCCTTTATTAATCACCAGCTAGCGCCGCAGAAGGAGCTAGCACGTTTTGCGAACATCCCTCATTTTCCCTCTCTTCTGATGGGAGAAAGTTGCGCGGGGGGGAAGGTAGGGAGGGAGAGAAAGGCGCCGCGGGGGGAAGGTTGCCATCTGCAGGAGGTCTGTTCTCTCTCCACCGTTCGGGGTACGATCCCGTCCTTGGCGGCAGGGTTCGAATGCCGCTGCTGCCCTCTCTGCGGCCCCCGGCCAGCCGCGGAGGACAGAGAAAGGGAGAATCCCCCCCGCACTCCATCACCCGTCCCTGCACCCCATCACCCGGCACCGCCGGTGGCTGCTGTCCCGGCACTCGCAGGCAGAAGCAGGGCGCGGGGTCCGGTCTCATTCTCCCGGGGCCACTTGTACCGGGGGAGAAGTGTGGGGGGGAAGCAGTGAAGAAAACTTATTCCTGCTCCCGTGAGGAGAGCAGCGTACGGCGGGTAACGGGGGGCTCAGTGTGTGCGATTTCTCTCCTTCCCACTGCCGGTGGAAGGGGCTGCTGAGCGTCACTGGCGCTGCCTCCCTCCCTCCCTCCTTAACGGTGCCGGTGCGCGGCCCCCGGAGCGCCCTGGAGGGACCGCTGACTTCCTCCCTGCCCGAAGTGAGAG
>JBCJKH010005108.1:0-53406 GCA_039877255.1 Loriculus beryllinus | reverse complement strand
AAAAAAAAAAAAATTAAATAGTAAGGATTACTGTCAAAGTATTGTCATGTACAGCAGAGTTATAAAAAAAAATTTTTTTTTCAGTTCAACAGAAATAGATGATATGCTCAGAAAATCTACAAATTTGCTGCTTACAAGAACTCTAAGTAGTTGTTTACAGAACCTAATTAAAAAACCTCATATAGGTTTAACAGAGGTAAGTTTTAAAGCATGTGCTCAAAACTGTGCTTTTTAAGACAATAAGTGCTAAAACTATTCTTGAAAATGTAGATATACTGTGGTATTAAGATTTGTGTAATAAAACCAAGTAGCATGTCCTCTGTGATAAACGGAGATTTGCCATAAGATAAGGCAAAGACTGTTACTTTGGTTGCATGGTTTGTGTGTTCAGCTCCTGTATAGCAATTAGTACCATGTCGTTGAGTTTCTTTTCTTCTTATAAAAAAAGAAGGGGGGATGGGAGAAGAATATGTGTAGAAAACATAAACTGTAAAGTTTCAGATTAAACCTACTAGATAAAGAAATCTAAAATCTCAAGTTTGATGTAACACAAAACGTTTTCTATAGCAGTTGCAATTAGAATACTTTAGTAGGTTTGTGCATGGTTTTTTTTTTTCGTCAGGACTCTTGGTTTAATTTGTTTATTCAACAGAATAAGACAGGGTGAGGCAGTGAATCAGTCTGAACATTCACTGCAGGTACATGCAACATCAGGAGAGAGCAGGTACCTACTCAAACATGCTGAGAAGGACTTAAGACTATTGCTATTAGAGCAGCATTAAGTTGTATTGAACAGCATTTTTAAACTGCAAGAACCTCTTGTGTAGATGAAAGATCAAGATCAAGATGATGATGAGGAGAAAGAAGCTTTATAAATCATATATTGCTATGTTACTAAGTCATGCAATTTCTCTGAGACGTAGTTTTTTATGTTCTTGAAGTCAGTACAGGAATATTTTCAAGGATATGAAAATAATTTCACTAGTTTTTTTGAGGTGTTTTATTATCAAGTCAGTGTGTTTAGTAAGAAAAGTGTTAAAAAGAGAAAACTAAATTTACCAAGCATTACATTAGTGTTCACTAAAACAGAGAGTATGCAGTGAGAATTAAGATAAATATGCTGGTACCTCAGTTACAATGCATTACATACATTGTCTAATTTGTAAACCAAATGTGCTTATAAAGACATTTGTACCATTACAGTCAGATTGTTGCCATTGCTGGGGGGAGAAAGAGCTGACAACTTACATATTTTAAATTCCCCAACTTCAGAATGTGTCATTTCCTGACAATATTATGAAATACTTTTTTTTAAGTAGCAGTATTTTTTAAAAATATGTATTTAGGGTACAAATCAATGATTTGCTTTTGCCAATATATTTCCCTTTTTTTAACTCTAATACATCAATTGGATTTATTTCAGAGTAGGTGTCTGCAGTGTTCATTTTTAAAATGGCAGCATTTGTATGCAAACTATAGTGTTACTCCTTAGTGGTATTTGAAAGCAAACTTGAGAACTAACAGATAATATGAGGTGTTCTAAAATGCTGTAATTATTTTCTAGCAGCATTGTTTCTGAAATAATTTTTTCTGAAAATTTACAATATCAAATGACAATGGGTGATAAAAGGGATTTTTACAAGAATTTTTTGTCTCTTGTAGCTTGTTCAAATCATCATAAACACAACACATCTGGAGCAAGCCTGTAAATACCTTGAGGATTTTATATCTAACATTACAAATATTTCACAAGTGACGGTTCACACTGCGAGACTTTATGGGCTTTCTACATTTAAGGTAGGATGTGTGTCTAATGTTGTATGACAATGTCTGAAAAGTTACATTAAAATCATCATAAATGAATCATTTTAAAACAAAAGGGGTGAGCGCAAAGCTGCATGCTTTCTCATTTTTTTACTCTAAAACAATTCTGAACTGTTCAGAGTTCATTTGTAACATGGAGCAGGTGGACACTATTTTTGGTGTTTTCAGTATGATCTGAAATATGTCAACATGTAAGAAGCATCAGTGTTCTTTTTCAGATGCATCTTTAAGTTACAAAATGACAGGTTACGTTTAACTGCACCAGAAACTTTGAATAGATTAAGCTCCAGTTTGTGTAACATCCCCTCCCCTTTCTGAATGGAATCAAGCAAACCAGCTAGTTTAATCTAAAATATTTGTATTGTTTATTTTTATTTTACAATATATTTTTTTTAATTTTCAAATTGTGTAATTTAGTGCTGTAAAAGCAGTAACAGAAAAGCAGTGTTAAGACTGTGCTACAAACCATAAATTATTCAATTATCTTTTATTGAATTCCTTTTCTATTTACATGTCCTGTCTATGCACAATAATACTTATTAAAATGATCATGTGAATTTACCATTTCTCATAATAGCAGCTGCTTATCTATGCAAGCTGTATTTTCTTTGATACTTTCAGAAATGGCAGAAGTACTTAAGCTTATATCTCAAAAAATTAAAGCAAATAATAGGTGGAGGGTACTCAGCATAGCTAATTGTAATTTCAACAGTTAGCATGGCAACATTTGCAAGCTAAGTATAAAATAATCCTAAAATAAAAAAAGTTGTAGTTTTCTTTCTATATATGGCTTTTCATTTCAGTAGTAGGTTAAGTTCTCCTATTCTTGCATTTGTCGATATAAAAATTCTGAAGGATTTTGAAAAGAGGAAACTAAAGCAAAAATACCAAGTACTTGTATAGCCATATCTGATGTCCTTGCAGAGCAAAAACATACCCTTGTCTGTGAAGTCTCTCTCCACGGCATTATTCGAAAGGCCTTAGTCCTTGTTCGGTTGTAAGGCAGACACGTGTTGTTAATGAGAAACCTGCACATACAAATTAAATTGCTTAAGACAACCTATACGCATAATGTCAGGTAACTCAAGGTGACTGAGACTTATCTCTAAGATAAATTAATCAAAACTTTGATCCTTGCTCGGACAAGTTTATGTCATAATGACCTTAGTAAGCTCTAACCCATGATCCCAATAGCTGGACTAGCTATGCTGAATGCAAAGGTGGCTTGACCCTCCAGTGCTGTGGCACTGGGGACAGGTGTAGATGTGCTTAGCGATCCTTCATGCTCTGGTGGTGGTTGCACACCAGGTACTCCTTGCAAGCATCAGGTGGTTCTGTACATCAAAGGACCAAGTTTTGGCATTTATATACATAAAATATGGTAGAAATTATTTAAGTTACCGAGTCTGGCTAAGTAGTTTTTATTTTGCTTAGAATTGAAGCAAATTGTGTGTGCTTAGGGGCTTGTTTGGGGTTTTCTTTCTGAAGAAAACTTTCTCAAAGAAGAATAATTTTGTACAGGCTACCTTGTGCCATTAATTCAGCCAATGCATTGTCTTCTTAGTTGCTTGGAGTTTCTATACAGAAATTTTTTTTAAGAGAAACAAAACAAAAAGTCATCAGGGATTCCAAAGCAGCTGCAACTTAAACTAAAGGTATTTGGGTTTGGTTTTTTTCACTGCACACTGAAACAAAGGAGGGTGATTTCTTCTATTTATGGGATAAAGAGGACTAATCCTATTGAAAGTAGTTCTGTTTTCTGTACTTCATTTTTTTCTCTTGTTGCAATACATAGCATATCCTATTATAATATCGCCTCTGGCATAGATGTTAAAAGGTGGGTGAGGTTAAATAAGACATCATCATTGCAAGTCGCTTTATATTTCCAGTTGGTTGCCAACAATTTTCCCATTAACTGCCATTTGTTTTGTTAAGGATTTAATGAATAAGGCAAGACAGAAAGGTTCTGGCCTAGCAACTGTAGTTAGGTTATCATTGCCCTACCAATAATTTTACTAATTTTGCCCTGTCCTTAAGTTCCAAGCTGCCTAGTTTACTTCTTGTGTACTGATAGTGCATGTGTGTCTTTGAATTTGTGTACCTATAAGTATTTTTGTATAAGGCCAATCCATAATCTTTTTAACATTCAGACAAAACACTTAATGCAGCCATAGTCTTTGATTTCATTAAGAGGTAAGTTGTTCTTTATTTTTGAATTTTATTTAAGAAATGCATTTGAAAGTTTTCATTACATTTTGTTCTGATTGTTCATGCTCTTAGTTATGTTTAACTATTCTGTAAAGTAAGTTCTATCAGAAGGAATCACTGTATATAGTACCTGTGTTGAGAGAGCTTAGTATCTATGGATTTTGTTAAAATACAGAATGAAAGCTGTCAAACACGTAAGAATTTTTTGTTAACACAACGTTCTCCACTTATAGTAGAAAATTCTTTTCTCATTAATCCCTCTTCCCTCCCCACCCCTCCATATTGATGAAAAACTGCTTGCAGTTCCCCAACTGGGCCCTCACAGAGTTTGGTATGTTCTACTGTTATTAAATTCATCTCCTGGTGGCAAATCATGTCCCCTTCATTCTTTCTGAGTGGTCAAAAATCTCTTATTAGCAGCATTGATCACATTTACATTCCATTAGGTGATCTTAAAAGTACACCTACACTGTATTTTTTTAATAGAAACCTTCAGACCTTTTTCATGGCTACTATTTTAGAGGGCTGCTTTACTCATTTTATTTTTGCATGTAAAATCTCATTTTAAGGTGTCCTTCAAACTCTCCAAGCATTGTTTCAGATGGGTGGAAATTAAAACAAAACGACAAGAAAACCCCAAACAACCCCAAAAAGTCCACCAAAACTTGCTTCATTTTATCATATTAAAAAAATCTATTGCTTTTAGTATTTATAGCCGTGTTTTCCATCTTTGTATGGCTGTTGTTTTCCTTTCTTTAAATCAGCAGCCATACTAAGAATAAATGTTTGTATTTGCAGATCTAATTGATAGACATTTTGGGGGCCCAGGATCTCAGCATTAAGCTGTCTAATGGCTGTTGGAGAGCCAGATACAGCACATCAAATCCTGTGCAAGGCTTCAGGACATCTGAGAGAAAAGCCGTTTAACAAAACCGTATAATTTGCCCTTTTCACTTTATAATGGGGGGGGGAAATCTGATGAGCTTTGTAAAGGCTTTGATGCGATTCCATCACCATTTTATAAAAGAAGAGATGGAGTTGATTCATCTGCCTCTACAAGCCATCCCAAAGCTGAATACTGCTAACTCATTTTTGACTTAAGCATGGGATTCACAGTGCTACTTCTCAGAAGTAACTTCTGGGTTTGAAATCCAAATGCTTGTCTGTTTATGGTTTTCTCAAGGAACAGAGCAATATACAGGCAGCAGCACACTGCTCAAATTGTAAACAAATAACCAAAGCAAAATACAAGGTAGCCAAAAACAGGCTTCCAAAACAAAACCTGAAAGATTAGTCTTACCATCACCAATAAATCACCCTAACTGGTAAAGATGGTACAACTGCTCCATAAATGATTTAGTTTTTAAACAAACCAAAACAAAATAACAAACCAAACAACCCAGACCCAAGTAAACAAAAAATCCAAGCAGTTGCACTAAAGCCAAGCATATATACTTGCAAGTCCCATTGTTATAGATTGTGTATTAAAATGTAGACTAAACTTTAATTGAAGCATTTATAGTCATAGCCATCTACAAAATAGTGGATGTTAGCATATTCCTTTATTTGACATGTTAACAGGTTGACACATTCTTGTGTGTTGGATTGGGAGAGTGGTTCAGTGGAGCTTTTACAAGTTGGTTTGGAAGTAAAGAACTACTTTTGGGAAATTGTGCTTTGATATTTATTCATGGCAGGACCATATTCTTTCTTGCTTCCTCTTGAAGTGCCTCATGACCTGACTGAAGAGTGAATTTGACACACTCATTGTGATGTCATCTTTAAGATCAGATAATTTTTATTGGGTTTTTTTGGTTTGGTTTTTTTTTTTTGCCCTTTGTTATTTACACCTTTCTGAAGTGCCATCATTTTGGACTGCTTTCTCCCAGAGGAAACTAGAAATGAGAATCTTGTCTACTTGTATGTTGCTCCAGAATATCCAGTCTACGTTTACTCTCTAAAAGCCTTCAGCAACTGACAGTTCACTTTAAATCAAATGTCTTACATGAACTGTTTCTCAAGATCAGTGAAGAAAGCATCATCTTGAGACAAAATTAGAGCATAGAATTTATTGAGTACCTTTCAAAACCCAGGCTGCCAAAAGCATGTCTTTCCAGCAAGATACACCTCATCAGCAACTGTACACCGATCCCATTGCATTAATGAGGATGTTCCCATAACAAATACTAGACTTTACTTCTTTCATGTTCCAAAAAGTAGAAACTATGTGGTGGCAGGAAAAAAAGTAGGGATGGAAGGCATGTACGGAAGTGCTCTGTATCATGGTGTGTAATGACCAGGATAGTTTAAAGGAGAACAAAAAACTCTGAGTATTCTTCAGATGTGAAGCTTGAAGACATTAATTACATAAAAATCATATGACTGCTGGACATCTAGCCATAACAGATAAAATAATTAGGTTATTTTATTATTTTCTTCGTAAAAAAGGGCAAATAAAATCAGTGTCAAGGTTGATAAATTTGTAAGGCTGAATTAAAGGTGATTGTTGTGAAGAGTGTGAAGTGACTACTTTGTTTCCAAACACAAATTAATTTATTTCTGAGAATTTAGCTTATTCTGTAGATGTATTGTTACAAACACTCTTATACATTATGAGAGTATTTTAAAACCCACAGCCTCAGACTTGCTGTAAAGCAGAAGTTAAAATACTGATTTCAATAAAACATTTTTTGATCCTAAGAAAAACACAAGACTTCATTTTCATCGATGAGGATAATTTTATCTGCATTCTAATAATATTTAGAATTCTGAATTGCACATGATTTTTTTTTGTTTTGTTTTTTTTTTTCAGGATGCAAGGCATGCTGCAGAAGGAGAAATATACACAAAACTTAACCAAAAAATAGATGAATTTATTCAGATTGCTGATTATGATTGGACAATGTCTGAATCAGATGGAAGAGCCAGTGGGTACTTAATGGACCTTATTAACTTTTTAAGAAGCACATTTCAAGTTTTTACTCATTTACCTGTAAGTGTTCAAAACTAAGTTTAATTTCTAACTATTGGAGCATTATTTTATTTTATTTTAAAGTACTAAGATTTTGAAGATAGATGTGATTTTTTGAATTGTACACATGCTGGTGGATGTATTTTAAATTCTTTTTCAGAACAAATGTATTTTCAGATGTGTTTCAGTATGTTGATGATGCTTAACCATGGTAATACTTAGAAAATATTTTTAAATACTTTAGTAATATTGTTAACAACAGGTAATTTGCAAATAGTGTAAGATCTCATGCAGTTTTGTAAGGCATCAGATGGCCTTTTTAATTAACCATATTGGTTCTCTGTACACATGCATTAATCCAAGCAGAATTGGTTCAAATCTTGCATTTGTGCAGACGATTATGGAGGTCTTGTATTATCCAAGATTTTGGGGTTTTTAGCTAAGTAGTTTTGGTCATTAAAAGTAATTTGATTCTAGTTAACTGGGCTTCACTGAAGTGAATCCTGGTTCATATTCAAATATATCCTGAATTATTTTGTCCCAGCTAAAAGGGTATTGTTAACCTGGTTTATGTACTGATTGTTACATTCTGTTGTCTGGTTTCCACTTGGTTTAAGACAAAAAAGACTATTTCTAGTTTGATTTATCATTATAATAGTTTATAGCTTTGTATGTCTGGAGTAACTACAGTAAGTCTTTCAAGGTACATCTTTTCATCAGTCCTTAGTTGCTACTGTCACACTGATGTCTGAATGCTTTACCCATATACAATGCATGTAATAATAATTCCTCAATGCATAGAATATTTTGAGTCTTCAGACTCAAGTAAAAGATAATTTATTTATGTGCACAGCAAGGTGTTGAAGCTGTTGGCAGTGTAGGCTTATCTGGTCTTCTAAATCACATGTGAAGAGGCTGTGATTCTTCTGTCTCCTTTGGTTTTTTGCTGACTCAGAGACATAAACCACTCACAATGTATCTCATAATACTGACGTGAATGTGACATGTAAGACGTGCTTCTGTGGCAAATCATTTGAGATTTTTGTGATAAAGAATAGCAAGTTTGTTAGATAGTTTTAAATTCATCGTAACTTGACATACGAAGCAATCTGAACAAATGGCACTGCTCCTCAATGGTCATATACAAATAACAGTTAAGGGGTGTGCAACTTCTTTAGGAATATGTACAGAAGTCTGTCATGAATGTAGGTTGTGATACAGATTTTCAGAAATAATGTGTTATGAGGGATGGAAAGAACCAGCTGTGGCATTAGGACTTCAAAAGTGTGAAAGCAATAGAAATTTCTGCCTGGAGGCACAATTCAGCCTTTGGAGAAAGCTAGTTCCCATGAAGAGGTTATTTTGTAATTTCACATTCTGGTCAGGTAACAGGCAGATGTAGAGCTATATGGACAACTAGTCTGAACTGGCAAGAGAGTTCTGGTAATTTTTTACTTACCGTATGTATTGCTCTCTGTTCTGGCCTGGTGAGTTGCAGAAACACACAGTCCTATGAATGCTATTGTGGATGAGCTGTGGAGGTTAAATGAAAATGTGCATACAGCTTCATTATGGTGATTCTGGTTAGATTTGTATTAGTAAGTTATTTTCATTAAGAGAAAATTCATAGTAATCATTTTCAAAGATAAGACCAGAACTAGGTTCCATAACTCATTAAAATAGCAGGCACTTTGAAGTGCTAAACTAAGCTATATTGTCATCTGCTGTAGTTTAGACTTGGAATGGTTTTAGTATTCTTTTTCATGAATGAATTATGCCATTAATGTCACAGTGTCATGTCTGTAGTAATTTCTGTGTGGCTGGAAGAAACATCCCTCTGCTCAAAGTAGTTTCTTAGAACCTTTGCCATAATTAGAAATCAAAGAACAGAAGTCCTAGCCATTCACCATAGTTTTAGTAAGGAAAAGAGGAGAACAAGTAGAGGAAGCTCAGCTCTTCCTGCCTTAGCATATCTGATCCTGTTAGAGGGCATTGTGCTAGGGCTAGTGGCACTAGTTTGACTGTACTAGTTTTCTGTAGTCTTGTTCAAGGGTCACTGACTTTCTCTTTGATAAATCTTCCTGTAGAAGTGCTATAATATATGCTCTAACATGTTTTTTTTTTCTTGTGGACATTGTGTTCCTGTTGTTAGAGTCTTGCTGAATTTTAGGTGTATGTGCAAGCTGCATAAATGCACAGGGATGTGTCTCCTTTTGTGCTTCTGTGTGGGGCTATGCTGAAGTATTTCTGTACCAATGTAAACATAACTTTTAAAAAATATATTTTGTGTTACATATCTGTTTCATACAACTTGTATTATGTTTATTGGAGCATTAGAGATCTTAATCATGTAGGCTGTGACCTCAGTGTTACTGAACCTGCACACTTTGTGTTACAACTTGGTTGGGGTCTAATATCTTTACTGACTCACTGGAAATGTCTTCTGTCTCTAAAGCTTTTTGGTTTTTATTCTTAAGTTTTACATTTTAGTTTTCTCCTGTGCTTGTTTACTGCACTTAAGAAGCAGCTGGAGAAAAGAAAATAGCTTTATTCTATCCTGCAGTTATATTACCATTAGATTTATGTTAAAATTTATTGGGTTGTATTACATTTAGATTCTTATGTCCAGAGCCATTCTAAGAATTACTTGAACAAAGTATGTTAATGACATACTGATAGCCTCTGTAAGCCAAGACAGTGAACATGGCATTTTTTAACCTAAGTATTTTGGAATATGTGATTTCTTACCATGAAAACTTTCTGTAAAGGCATATCAACAGACACTTTGTAATTTGTGATGTTTTAGCATACAGTTCTTTATTACAGAAAAATATTTTATTGCCAAATTAGTATTTTTAAAATTCTAATATTTTTGTTATGCCTCAACAAAATACTATATAATTTCACAGGTTAAAAAAAAAAGTCATTTAAGGAATTATGTACCTGTAATTGTTCTTTTTGGAAGTTTTTTATTACCTTTTATTGCTACCAGTTTTTTATTCCTTTTTTTTTTTTTTTTTTTGATGTTGACAGTACATCTTAATTTTTTTGTTTTGATTGCCTTACTGGTTTCCTTCTCAGAATAACAACAATGACCATGCAGCTATGTCGGTAAGTAGATGCAAGATGAAGAAAAAGCATGTGAACTGAAAAACTATGAACTGCCTGCAGGCTTATTGCTTCAATTTTTAATCATTTAATAAAAAGATCATTCTCTTTTGCTGATGACTTACTGCATACTTTGTGTGGTTGCATGCAGGGATCAAGTTAAGGACTAACATTGGGGTTCCATACACTGGGACAGCAGGAGCCCTAAAAACCTTGCAGAAGGTTGGTGTGGTGTGCCTTGCGTCCCAAATGAGATAATTTAGAAAAGACTAGGAGGCCTTTTGGAAGAAAGGTCAGGTATCAAAATGCAGCTATGAGACATGCATACAAAATAAGTGTAAAGTGATAGAATAAAGAATCAGTGAAAGTTCCATCATTTCTCTGCTACATCTGTCTGGGGCTAAGCAAATGTGTGTACTCAATTTTTATAACTTTTTCCAAGATGATGAACTGCATTTAAGAATTCTTTCATACCCTGATTATTTTCAGGTCATCAATTTTTGTATGAAGAGCTTATTTTGATTTGGCATAAACATTTCTATGATAATGAAAGTCTTGAAATTAATATTATTCTGTTAAGAATGCTTCTGAATACTGAATTTCTAAACTTTTGATATTTTTGTCTAATTATATGTTAGGATCTTGTTCGCTTAATCAGTGTACAGCAACAAATGTATACTGTGATGTTCACTGTTTAAGTGAACAAATTGTATGTCATTTAAAGTACACAGTATGTGAATAACCCTGTTCATTGCTGTAATCTGAAAAACAGTTGGCTGAGTAGTAACTGTGAATCTGGAAAGAGGATCTACAATGGGCTTCTAATTTGTTAGAACCCTGGAGCACATGAGTTACGAATGAAGGTTTAGGGAGGTGGATTATTTAGTCTGTTAAAGAGAAGGGTGGAGAAAGGGAGATCCAGTGGTAGCCTACAACCTCTTAAAGAACAGATACAAAGGTGATTGAAGCAAACTCTTCCTCGTAGGACAGACAAATCCACATGTGACTGTGGTCACAAGTAGAAGCTTGTGAGGTGAGGCTTTGACATTAAGAAAGAAGTTTGCGTAAAGAAAGTACTGGGATGTTGGAGAAGATTACCTAGTGAGGCTGTGGAATTCCCCTTGGTTGTTTTGGAGGCTCAGCCAGAATAAAGGACAACAGACCTGAACTCGTGGTGGTAACAGTCCCACTTGGGTAGAAGGTTGGACTAGATGACATTGATGTTTACTCCAGTGAACATTTCCATGATTTGAATACTCAGAATGATGTTGAGCTGTCAGGCTAATAGGTATTTTGAACAGTATGAATACTGATTATTTTGTATAGACATACTTCCTGTCAATGTAGAATAGGTATCGGTGTGCTGGTTATGTCACAACCAAGCACTAGCAGAATTTCACCAATGGCGAGCACAGAGGCTACATTCCTTTTGGAAGGCTGTAGTTTGAAAGTCATGCAGTTATTAATGGTTCTCTTTTCTAAAAAGTCACAAGAATTTAGTCTTTAAGATTATTTCTGTTTTCAGGGTTTTTTACATCCCATTTTCATTTCATATTGCAGTTTATAGTTCCATTAGATATTTTGAATCAAAAGGCAAATTGAAATTTCATTATACAACCATTAATCTCATACAGTCAGTAGCGTGATCAAATTTGTTATTAAAGACCTGCACTTTTTAGCTTTTATTTTGAACAGTTAAAAAAAATTTTACCTTTTCTTTTCAGATCAGTTAAATTGAAATTATAAAGGGTGTGTATGTGTTTTTAATCCAATTTTAGAATTAGCTGATATTTTATTCTTGGCATACTTTGTCAATATAAAGTTAGTATTGAACAAATTACTGTCAAGTAGGTGTTCTTTATTATTTCAGTAGAATTTGGGGCAGAGACTGTAAGTAGAACTGATTCTTAAAAAATTACATTATTGTTTTTTACAATACTTGTATATTAACAATAATTCAAAAGTTGGATTTTAGTCTTGATGTTAAGTAATATAATGCTTTAGTTACTCTGACTAATAAAATCTGTATGTTTAGTTTCTTTGAATTTTTAGAAATCTTTTCATTATGTCATTTCATATTGTTTAATGAATTCCTCAGCTTCTTAGATCTAACATAAGTTTTGCTATTTCCTTTTATGCTGAGGATGGCAGTTTGTGTTATTTTATTGTTTCCGTGATTGGCAGCAAAACCCTAATTTCACAGCTTGCAGTGAGGGTGAAGGGGTGGTGGTTTTCTGCAGCTATATTTAAAAACTGTCAATCAACAGCCTCCATGGGCTACTTAAAGAATGGGTTTTCTTACTGATTTCTCCAAATGCCGTTTCATGCTGTCTTTGATTGGCACAACCTGGCAGGGAGGATGGATGAATCTGTCACTGGCTGGTTAATTGTGTTGCTGGTCTCAGCCTGACATCAGGTCTTTGACTCCTAAGTGGCTCAATACAAAACAAATTAGCAGATTGTAGTCATATTTCTCATTCTATATGCTTTGACTTTGTTGAATGCAGTCCATAAATCATATTGACTGACACCACAGTGAATGATGAAAGCTGCTTTTGAGACAGCTAGCATGGGTCTTAGAAACGAGTATTGCGAAGGTGCCATGGAAGGATGCATATGGCTGACCCTTTGGGAATTTCCTAGGAGCCAAATGTCTCTTTACTGCAATTGTTCTTAGGAGAAAAGCTTTTGGGTCCTATAAAAAAGGATTTAATATGTCAGCAGATTCTCTTTACAAGCTCCTTTGAAATATAAGAAGTTTGTCCAAGGGTTTTCTCTTTTTACAAACTTGTATTTCAGCAAAATGTGAAGGCTGGGTGAAAAAACAGTTGCCTTTAACACTGTTAGCAGGTGTTTTTGCTTATAGAATAGGCTCCTTGTTTCCTAAACTTTACATTGGTTGAGTGGAAGAATAGGTTTTGTAGATAGCAGCAATTAGCATAGGCAAAGCGGAGATAATAGTGAGTGTCTCCAAATGGGAGGCAACTGGAGCGAATGTGAGAAGCCTGCTGAATATTTGCATGCTATTGAATATAAGTATTTATTTGCTAGATACAATAACCACAGCCACCTTATTAGAAAAGAATAATACTAATTTAAAAAGGAAAACAACAAACACCCAAACCTGACAAATAATAAACAATAAGAATGTTTTAAAAATAACAGAGATTTGTTTAATTCTGGAAAAAAAGTTTTACTGCTAAGTTCATGAATCCTTAAATTTCCTCTTCAAAATGTTTTATGTAAAAATAGCAAGGAATTGATTAATTGGTGGATGGTGGAATTTTGGAGATAGATTTTTAATTATATCTCACTTGTCAAACATGAATTTGAGTGTAATTTATTTCTGAATATTGTACATCAAATGTATTTTGAACTGGGAAGCACTGTATTTTGAAGAGGATAACAGTAAAGTTCACATTTCTCTCAGTTAAAATTCAGCATTTTGATTGATATATGTAGCTTTGTTTTTTCTCTAGTTTTAAGAGAACTGAGTGTATTGAGGAAGCATAAACTGTGTATAGTAAACTCCTATTATTTGTTGATGTGTCATGTGAACAATAAGCCTGTAGTTCAAGTTACATAGTTGGAAATAATTTAAATGTTAGGATGTTTCCATTTTATAAAATTTAAAAATAACATTAAACACACATGTAGTGATACTTAAAGTCCAAGTGGCTTTTACCATGTCGTTTCTGTATTGTAACCATTATCATGTGCTCCAGTACTATTGATATTTGCCAGACTGCAACAATTAACTGCAGATGCTTATTAGAAATATAAAATTATGTCTTTCATTTAAAGTATTATAGGAGTACACATTATTTGCAAGTAAAATAAATTAAATGTTAAAATTTTTCTTGACAGCCTATTAATCTGGTTGTACTTTTATTACATTATAGTGGCAGCATAAATAGGACATGGAGCTGATTTGATGGAGCAGTACATTAAAAAGAGATGCAGTAGTTGTTCCATTAAATCAAAATGTCATTTCCATTAAGTACTTCAAACCTACTACACTGTAATTAAATAAAGTGTGGCCCATTGATTCCCCTTCTCACCTCCTTTTTTCCTTCCTTTTCCCCCTTTTTTTCCCTCTTTTTGTTTTTCCTATTCATATTGATATTGTTCTGCTTGGGGAATAGAGCTGTGTGTCTCCCAGTGTAATTTCCATTGGGTTTGGGAGACTTTTAAGCATGCTGTTCTTGCATTGTTTCTTACATTCCTTGTTGTCAGTTCATCTGTTTAGGTAAAAAATGTTATTTGCTTTTCTGAGATTTTCAATTAAGAAACTGACATCTCATTTTAGATATAAAGCTCCTAACTGTTCAAGGTGTCCTAATGCTGAAGAGGTATTAGCAAAAGCCATTTAATGTTTCAATGTGACATGTGAGGAGAGTGAATGCTTTCCATTGTGTTGTCTACATTTTAATTATGTTGTAACAAAGAATGGATTTTTAAAGTTAAAAATATCTAGGGCCAAATTTGCTTTCAGTTATATGTATACATAAAAATTCAAATGACATGAACCAATTGTCTTATTAAGGGCAAGATCTGGCTCTACAGATGTTGGAGCAGAACTTTCCAAACTCTTGGGAGCAGTGAACTGGATAGATCAAAGTGGTCTATCCTTACCATTTTTTTATTACTTATATGTGTTTCTGTGAGTCAACAGTGAATTGATCAACTTAACTTTGCAGAAAACAGCTGGGGAACCATTGCTTTAGAGAAATGGGTGTCATTGCTTTACTGATGGATATAAGTAAACAATAATGGTGTGTGCCCTAGTAGATTTATTACATAATTATGATTTCTTTCGTGTAAGCATGTTAATAGTTGGTTTTAGTTTAATACATATTGTAACATAGATATTGGTTGAAAACCATAGTTTCAGTGCATTAAGCTACAAAGATTCATATAATTCACATTTGAAAGCCAGTATCACTCTGCTCTAAAAGATTGCAGTGCTATGGATAGAATGATGAATAGATTTGGTATCTGGTCTTAATTGATGCTTTTAATTTTAATTTAGAATTTCCATATCTTTCACTTTTTCTTTTATTTTAAAATTTTTAATATTTTATCAAATTAAAGTCTGATTTTGTGCTTTGCTTTTTAGTCTCATATTTGGAAAATGATTTGTCTCAATTACATATACATCATAAGGAGAAATGTTACTAATTGGGCTATGTTTGGAAAATGATTTCTACTTTGTACAGCAGAGGGCTACATTTCATTTTGCTAGTAGTTGATTACTGGCAGCACTGACTTATTAAGCACCTGAAAAGATGATGGATAACCATGAATATTTGTAAAAAATTAGCAACAAGCTTTGAGATGGAATTCAAGCAATTAAAGTGGCAATAATTAGCACATGCTATTATGAAAAATGGCCTAACTGAAAGCAGTGATTTTGATTTATAGAAAGTTTGGGTTTATTTTACTGACTGTTGTTAAATATATGCATGCATTACAGTCTTGCTTTCATTGTTTGGGTGAAAAAAATTAAAATAAATCCACAAAACTGTTCATATGCTTCAGCAATTTATATTGTTATTACTTTAAAAATGTCCTTGTATTCATGAAGACAGTTGGATTTCTTGAAGAAATATCAATTGTTGCTATACCATATATTTAATTTAGATCTCTGATTGATTTAATAGAAATAAAGCAAACAGGTCAAAGAAATAATAGCAAGTATGATCCTTCTTCTTCTAATCTAAGCCCTGCATCATTAACACTTCAGTGTATATTAAAATCAAACCAGACAAGCAGTTCTCTAGTGACATATAATTTATTTCTACCTTAAAATTTGTTGCTCTTTCTACTAGGGAAAAGTGGCCCAGACAGCTTGCATGTCAGCTTGCCAGCATCTTTCAACATCCCTAATGCAGATGCTACTGGACAATGAATTAAAACAAATAAGCATGGGAGCAATTCAGCAGTTTAATTTAGATGTGATACAGTGTGAATGTAAGTAGATGTTCCAGAATTCCTATTTGTATCTGTTTTAACACTGCAAAAAAAGTTATTTAATGTAAGTCACATACAGATCTTTTTTCCGTAATCTGCTAAAGCTTTGCCCTTGAAAAAAAAACCAAAACAAAAACAAAAACAAAAAACCCCCAAATCAATACATATTCTTGTAAATGTATTTCTGAGTAAGTATGTTAAGTTTTCTGGGAAATTTTTTATGAAACCTTTTTTAACTCAAGTATCTGATTAAGACATGCATCTGTTGGTACTATTAATGGGATCATAATTGCTATAATCAGTAAAAAGACAAATTGTACAAAATTGTCTGAAAGCACCACATAAATATTATGGGTTTATAGTTGAGGAATAAAAGGTCAAATGTCTGTGAAATTTTAATTTTCCTTCTTAGTTTATTTATGATGACACAAATTTTAAATGTGCTGTTACATAGGTTTTCCTCCTTCCTAGAACTACTACTGCCTTACTTACTCTCCAGAATAATAATACTGATTTAATAAATGTCAGATGTTCTTTTATTCTTACTGTTCAATATATGGCATCAGAATTATTTTATAAAACTGGTTCAATCCATCACTGATTTGTGTGGAGGTCACTGCTGAGGATGAGCTGTTAACCTGTATGAAGGAAGTTACTTCCATAACATCATTGTGTTATGAATAGGTTTTAGGTCTGGTTTTATAGTTGATGACTGAGATATAATGAAAAAATTCACTAGCATTTTTTTTTAATGCATGTTTTTTTTCAATAATTATGCTCTCTTTTTCAAAGTATCTTTCCTCTTATGTGTTTGATGCATGCTTCTCAATGGTTTTGGTAACAGCTGTAAAATAGGGGTTCTGCAAGTCACATCCTGAGGTTTTTAGTTTGGACACATGAAAAAATTGGCTACTTAAATAGCAGCCACATATGGGAAATTAAATTTGATTTTAAGCAATTTGTTTGGTTTCACAAAAGGTTCTTGTGGGAGTCCAGGGACAGAGTTAAGGGGCATTTTTTTACATTTTAACCATATGCTTATCTTTCCTTCTCCTGCTTCATTTGTTGCATTCCAGCTAAACTGTAACATCATTCTGACAGTTCTTCATTGCACAGCCTTAAGGCCTTTCTGTGTGTGAAATGAATTGAAGGTATTATCAGGGTCCAATTGAAAAAATACGTGATCATGACATTAAAGTTTGTGTTGTGATTGCAGAAGTTGGCCAAACAGATAATGGTTTGATTTTTTTAATTTTATTTTTTACTTTTAGCACACTTGATGTTGCAAATTTAATAGTGTTCTTTTCAGGTAGGTGGGTAGGGGTACAGGTATGTGCATTTGTGTAGTTTTCTAGATGTAAAAAAGATCCTAGTTGTGAAAACAGGAATTCCATAGTATTTGTAGTACTGACATCATCCTCATCCATCTAGACAAGCGGAATTGGTGCACCCAGTGAACAGTCATCTGCCTTATGAATAAATTGTGTAGCAGTGAAAAAAGATTGCCCACTACCATTTTATTCTGTTACTAGTATTTAAAATATAATCTGTACTTCACTGCACTGTATAGATTAAGCAGTTCATGGTTTCACTTGGGGATTTCTAGCAGTACAGGGGATAAAACATATGCCTTGCAGGTGACTTTCACAGTATGAACACAGCAAAGTAATGAGAAGTCCCAACAAGTCTGTTTGTTGTCTGGTCTCTGAGTTGCTTTCAGACCTTTTTCTTTTCAGCTTTTGCCCTGTAGTGTGCCATTCTCATATCTATTACTGCTCTTTCTACCATCTTTTGCTGCTGCACAGTGGAAACTTCAGTCAGTGAAGAAATCTTAGGAGAGTTTTAGCTAATCTAACATGATAATGTTTCATTGTTTAAAGATTTAAATATAACCTTGAGACAGCATGTTTTGTTGTATGTAGCAGTTATATTGAGCATATTGAGGACATGGAAAACCTTCAGCCAAAATGAGAAAGTTTCAAAAAGCTAGTAACTTAAAGACTGAAAAATGTATTCTTTCCACCATGGCAAAACATCTCGTGTGGGTTGTATAGATGCAAATAGAATAAACTTTAATTCTTCCTTTCTGCAAAGCTTTTAAGGCATGTTAGAAAAAAATTGGGGTTTTGCACAGAAATCTTTTGAGTAGCTTAAAGATAATTATGGAAGCTTGTCATAATAGTATGTTGCAACAAATAACATCTTACAATCTGTGGAATAAGGGATCAATGCAAGGTTTTGCTCAGACTTCTTTGCTATTGTGGTTTCATTCATAAGGTCCATCACATGCACATTCCAGGCCTCACTGTGTGCCTGTGATTTATGTTCTTGTTCATCACTCTCCCCTAGCTTTATTCATTGACACTTTGAGATTAATGGATATGACAGTGACATTTCAATTAGTGCTTAGAGTGTGCAAATAATTCTCAACTGCTGGGTAGTTTCCTACTGTATTGTTTACATGGATTTGGCATTTTACTTATAGATACAGTGGAGTGTACTCAGATGCATTTTGAACTAAGAAGTTATGTGAGATAAGATATGTGTAAAATATGTTGCAATATGTCAGATATGTATAAAAGGTTACAAGTATCTGAAGATACTTTCAACTAAAAAAAATCTTGGCAATATTCTAGGAATTTATTCTGATCTTTAACATTGCACTTTTATTCTTTGTCATATGAACTGAAGGAGATCTAAGTGAAAGCAGGAAAATGTGATTACTTGTCAGCTTTTTTTTGTTCTCCATTAAAAAGTAATCAGCAGTCCAGCCAACAACCCAACAATGTTAATGAGCAGTGATATGTTAAAATTGGCAATTGCTGAAGTTCATAGTCACAGCAAACGGGTGGAATAGTAAGTGGACTTCCAAGAAAGGAAGGTGGAAGGGAAGGGGATGATCTTGTGTTGAATGCTGGGATTTCATCCTGCACTGCCTTTCTATGCAAAGCAGAGCAGAAAATCTGGAAGCAGCTACTTTTTCTTTGCTTTTGCTCAAGAACAGTCATAGTATGAAGAGGTCTTCCTGATGGTTTATTAATAAAAATAAAAAAAACAACCCAAACAACAAAACAAACCAAGTTACTGTCTTTTTGCTCTGCTTCTATAAGTTGGTTTTTTTCCTTCCAAAAAGTCCAAAAGGTTTCAGTTTGATTTCAGTTTGTCCTCTTCTAATTGAATTATTTCTTTACCTTTTTCTACATATTTTGTAGTTTATATCATCCAAATCTAGATACCTTAAATCAGCTTTTTATCAAGGAATTAGAACTTGTCAGAAATTCTTAATTGATGGAAGAGTTACAAATAATATTCATCATCTATGTGTTTTAACATAGCTGAATTGTGAAACAGGATTAATTGGCAGAAGGAGGTATGGTTGAGTGGGCATCCTTCTTCACCCAGATATGAATCTGTACAGGGATGAAGAGGTTTTGGGTCCTGCCTATTAGTGAGCATAGTATAGCAGAGAATTAGTGCAAAGTAGGATGCTAATTAGCTCTATTAGAACTTCCTGCCAGCCCTTGTTTTTTCACCCACTGTGTGGAGAGCTGTAGTATCCAACAGCAATAGAGGTCTTGACCCAAGTGCTCTCTGTTGAGCATACACGAAGGTGATCTCCAGGTGGGCATGCCAGAATCTGAGGAATTCAAATCCCATTTTTCCTTGAAAACGCACTATACTCTTCTCTGGAGGCCACTCACTTTAGCTGCTTCTTCTCCTGTCTGGGAAGCCAGGTTAACTTAACTCATCTGAGACCATCCTTCGTCTGCCAGTCACATATGGCAGCACGGGAGTGAGGGGAAGCAGTGAGACCTCGCTGGGGGCAGGGCTGGGGGCTGCTGCCTGGCCAGCTGGCAGCTCCCTCAGGGAGGCTCCCCTCCAGGCATGTTTGAACAGCTGGAGCATCCAACAGGGCTGCAAAGTGGCTGATGGATGCTGAGATTGCCACCCGATTCTCCACTCTTCCTTTAAAAATACATTTGTAGCTTTGCTGCCCTGCCTGTGAATCACTGCAATGAGGATGAAGTAAAACTGTCCTAATTTAGCTTTTCATCTGAAGTCAGGACTCTGAGCAGCAAAACTATTTATCAGGGATCAGGTACTGACTTCCCAGACAATAGAGAGGCACAATCAGATGATGGCTAAAAGATGGGGTTTTGAGAAAATAAAACGAAGAGTCCTGTTAATAAATCTAGAAGTGCATAGAAACTGAGTACAATTTGCAGTTAAAGATGTCTTAAGTTCTATTTTGGCAGGCACAGCCTTTTTCTTAGGATATTGATTAACACATATATACATTGATTCTTGTATGCCCTGTATACAAAATGTAATGAAAAGATCAAAGCAAAGTATTCAGAAGAAAATGGACTGAAGTAATCTTTACAATAGTTAAGTTTACCATTCTCATATATATGTTACCTCCCAGCCTGGTTTTGTATTATTACATACTTTATTCATTAGATCCTACCTCCTGTAAATTCCCAGACTGCCTGTTGTAGAAAGTACGTTGAGATTATATATAGTGGACACACATTGTGCCAAAGATCCTGTTCTATGTACACAGAAAAGGTCTACACAGTATCAGCAAAGTGCAGAGAAAGATGTTAACAAAACCCTTGTGAATAACAGATTAATGTAATGCATATTTTCAGCTTATTTTCCTGAAAAACATTGAAGTTCCTGATTCAAACTGCCAAGCAGCCAGTTGTTTCCTCCTGTATGTGACAGTTTAATGGTGATCTTTGCATTTCATTCTCATGTATTATAAAATTCCTGAGTGCTCTTATGCACATTAAAACAACCAACTAATCAGCCCCCTACTCTTCCAAATCCTCTTTAAGCCTAGAATAAATGTAGAGGGTGAATATTTCAAAAGTTGTATATATGACAATGTTTCATTACTATTTGGAAAAGGACCCTTAGGACAAAGACATCAAGAATGTTAATCCTGTTCTTATAATATCTTCCTGAAATGCTGTGCAGTAGAAAATATTTAATTAGCTTTGTAAAATTGTTAGCAAAACTTAAAAGCCCTGAGCTGAGGGCGGAGGAGGAGTTGTCTGACTGTTACCATAAGTAGATTATCTTTTTGCCCTTTGAACTCATGAAATTGTAATAATGAAACAAATTCTACTGTAGTCACCTGTCAAAAATGACCCAAATGTGAGTATAAATGCTTGTCCTGTAATGAGTGTCCCTGGTGTTGTGAATGCATTCATAATATAAAATTGTAGTTAAAAAGAGCAAAGCTAATGCAATAATTAAGTTTGGTTCTGTCATGGTTGCATACTTCTTGTTCTATAGTTGCAGTAGTAGTAGGTACTATATAGACAAACTAAATCCTACTGCATTATTAGGATGAATTCCAAATTCAAAGCTTGATGAGCTGCAGAAAGGATGCAAATATTTGTCCTGTGACAAGTAAAAGTATTCCGCTACAGGAAAGTACCTACCAAAGTATAACGTGCCAGCAGCTAACTGAAACATTTTGATGCAGGTCACATTTTTTCAGTTATAAAGCCATTCCTTTGCTGTAGAGCTTCCTTCTCCCAGTGCTATCGTGGTGGAGCTGGAGGAGCTCAGATTCTGGTGGGAGAAGCAGATCTCAGTGTATACAGTTATACAGGATCAGATACAGATAAGCCTTATCTTTCAAGAATAGTATAGGTTCTCCTTCCCCATTTAGGGGATGTAGAAAAAACCCCTTCTGACCATCACACTTATCCTCCTTAACTGGTGTGCTGCCACAGCTTACAACCCATGCATCTCTTTTTAGCTGTTTGGTATGGGGCATTGCTAAGAATTCCATGCTGTAGTATGGTGTTCCTATTTTAAACACCATGTTTGACTGACCAAGGGGGCCACCATCGCGGTCTGTCCGTCTATGAAGAAAGGGTGATCCCAGTCGCCATGAAATACTGCAGAAGAGAGCCATGAAGACACCCAATCCTTTAGCCTAGGGCATTCAGAACAGTGCTTTTATAGGCCTGGAGATCTTTTGTTCTTTTGCAGGTTGGTAGTGGTACAGACTGTTTTCTCTTTTGCATTACCATAATACAAGTAATAAATTCTGCTTCTACTGGTATAACTGCTACTTTGATATTATATCCATCTATTCCTAAGCTATCGTAGATATTCTGAGATGGTATTAGTAGCTTCTTGTACCACTTAAATAAGAATCTTTATTTTCATTTAGAGTTGCATTCCATATAATAATTTTTAAATTCGTGGGTAGTCTATTTGAATTCATTAGTTTCCTTTAAGTTGAAAATACACATTTAGAAGTAAATGACTAAGCCCATTATTTTACTGTCATGTTAGCTCAGACACCAATATCTTTCTGGGTGTTACTTCCACTTGACGACCCAAATTTTCTAACTAGCCATAAAAAAATAAACAAGCAAACAAACAAACAAACAAAAAAACAAAAAAAGAAAAAGAAAAAAACCAAAGCCAAGAACCCCAAAACCAAAAAATCAAAACCAAACTATTAAGGATTTCATATTACTTTTGAATATGAGTAGGAGTCCTTGTGGCACAGTAGAGTTGAGCACTGGATCTGTGGGGATGTGAGGATTTCTGTCTTTGTTATTAATATGTGACTTGGAGAAGAAAAAAACCTATTTTTTTCTTTAAGTTTGACAGTTATCAGTAATTTCCTAATTTAAACAAACAGCTATCCTTTTTCATTACCGTGTTACCATTTTTTGTATTTTTAGTATAGTACTGCCTTCCAATTTTGCAGGATATTTTTGGGTTCAAGAAGAGTAGAAGTTCATTGTTAATAAGCTGACTAAAAGGCATGAACAGACACTTCAGCCCTGCTCTGACTTTGGCATGTAGAGCTTTCTACCTGTTGTCTTACACATTAAACAAACTCCCACCTTAGTGTTTGTCTTTTATTGCTGTTTGGCCAGAGGTGGGGTTTTTATGGTGCGGATGCTGTAACAAAAGCAGATGTTTGAAAATACGTTGACAGCCATGGAATGGTATTATTTTGAAATTCTTCAGTAATCATTCACCCCAGGCCAAAAAAAAAAGATGTTGGTCTCTTGGTTGTGGCAGTACTACTGAGTTAGAATTTTAAGCAAAATTCCCAATAATACTCCTAAAGCTATTATTCTTTGGGATTATTGGACAAATGATGGAAAAGTTGTTTGTTGATTTGGCTGGGTTTAATCACTGTGAGTTATTAGTTTAAGCTATGTTTCTATTATTCTAATCTGTTTCTATCAAACTAGTTTTATTTTAATGCTAGTTAGCATTTATATTGCATAGAGCTTGATTTTCTGTTAGATTTTGTTTTAATCTATCTCTGTAATAATTTTAACCTTTCTTTGCAGTGTTTGCTAGTTCTGAGCCTGTGCCTGGATTCCAGGGAGACACCCTGCAGTTAGCTTTCATCGACCTCAGACAAGTAAGACACTAGTTGTTGTTTTTTATCCTGCTATTTTCCCCTTTTGACCAATGCTGAAGTTATTAAATTCAAGAACCTTTCATGGTTTTGCATTCCCATGTAATTAGTTTTGAGTAGTGGTTATTTCAAGTGTTGTTAGTGGAACTATTCCCTGTAATTTAGCATACAACTCTTTCTCCAGTGTGTTTTCAGAGGGCACTGTGCTAGTGGTGGTGCTGTTATATGTATATAAGATAAAATTTTGGCCTTGACAATTTTGTAAAGATCCTGTAAGGCCTTTTGCATGAGTGTACATGTTACTCTGGTGTGTGCTGGCCTGATTCCACTCTGAGCAGTTGCTTCTGTCTACATAACTACTCCCTGGAGAGCAAAATCAGGCATGGTATTATTTAGCGTTTCCTTTTCTTAATTTGTTACATAGAATTCTTCTAAACTATTATAAAACAGCATTATTCCAGCTGGCTTATCTTTATATCAAATTTAATTTTAATTTCCTTAATACTGGAAGCACTTTTCCACGATACTTACCAAAAGGAAGATTTTTTCCAGACTAAAATCCATTTATCTTCATTTCACATACTTATTTCTATTCCCTGCTCTCTAAATTCTGTATCCACCCATAAAAATTCATTTTCAAACCGTTTCATATTTGAAATAAGCTTTTAGAAAGGATTTATTATCTCACAAGGTTGCGAGCATAAGTGTCATTTAAATAGTGAAATGAATCATAAACTACACATGGAGGGTCTTTAGCTTTTTGCAGATGTTCATGGTATTTTTCAGCACCGTTATGAGCCTGTCAGAGTTATCAGAAGACAAATGTAGAAATAATTCCATACCAAATTATCTATATAATAAGAATTTTTTTGGTTTTAATAACTTAGTAGGTTTTTCACAGCAAGATTATGAAAAGGCATTTCAGAAGCGAAAATTCCTGAGGCAAAAGCATTCCAGTTTCTCCTAATAGTTAGACAGGACTTCATTAAGGTGTCTTTTTAAGTGAAAATGTTAGAAGGTGGAGTTGTCTGTTATATTCTCACAGTAATATAACAGTGAACAATATCCACAATGGGATAAGTGTGGGCTATGCAAGGAGGTTATAGGATTGTGGCCATAGGATTTGTTCATGTGATGCTTGTATGTTAGAGTTCTAGAATTCAACATATAAAGATGTACTCTGCCAGACTTCAAATACCACATGTCTTGCCTTGACTAGCAGCCTTCCTCTTCTGGATTCTTTTTTATTCCTCCTTTATTATCAATGTTAGAAGTGACTAAACATCTTCCAATTTGTACTAAATCAGTTTAGTTGAGGGGAAAGGATGTTGAGAGATTTTGGCACCATTTCTGTCATCCACATAAGTGGTATAAATGCTTGCATAGCCTATGCTTGTTTCAAGGAAAAATGTGATTTCCAACTATGCAAGAGGACAGGCTGTGTATCTACTTGCTACAGGAAATAAATAAGATTTTTTTTTATGTTTTAAGTACCAACTATCAAGTATGTCACATAAATAGGGGTTATGTTGCTTATGATAGCTTTCAGTTTATGTTAGCAACTTATATTTAGAATTTTCTTGATGCAAATAACACTTTATAGAGGATGCTCTCTGTGCTGTGTGGATCTAATCTATTTCAAATGCTTTATAAACAGCGAAAGTCTGGGCAACTGTCTTTATTGGGTTGCAATTGGAGCTTATAGATACAGAATAATTGTAGTACATTTGTTTTTGTTTTTACTGTATTTTTGTGTGCCTCACCAAAAGGTATTGCAAACGAACATTAAAAAAATTACAATTTAGTAAGGATTTACAGTGTTTTCCCTCTTCCTTATTTGTGATCCATTTCTATCTTAATAGGGTGGATGACAGTTCTTTTCAAGAATACTTAGGCAACAGAGCCTTTTTCAGAAAGTTCTTATAAAAGGTCATGCTTCTGTTTTTTAGTTTGAATTTGATACTTCTTCATGAATTGCAGGATATGAAAGATAAGGAAGTAAGTCCAGTGGTCAGGTTTTACCTGCCCACCCGGACTGTGCCCTGAGGTCAAACTCCTGATATTGCCTGTTTGGTACAGAGAAGCTGATGACAGGTAGGGGCTGATACAAGGGGGAAAGCTTGAACCGTATCAAAGCTAAAAGGCAGGAGATTTGGGACTCAGTGAGAGACTGTAGCTAAAAGATGGATCAGCAGGATTGCCCTCTTCTTAAAAAGCAGCTGACCTGCAAGGGAAAAAACTTTATCGTCCTGCCAATCACATGGTTGCTAATGGAAGCCAGTTATCTCAACAACAGCTTACTCTCTGTTGTATTAGGGCAATGTGTAAGATTAATGAGGATTGCGTAGTAGAATATTGTAGCACATTTTACTAAAGAAGTAAAGTCACTTACAAGGAGCCAGCTTGGAAAACAGAGGGAAGAGCTACACTTAGATGATTACCATGGGGGGAGGAGCAGCTTTGAAAAGAATTGCCATAGGTATTTTCATCCTAACAGTTCCTGATCCTGTCTTTCTCTGAAGACAATGTATGGACAGCATGTTGTCCCCAGCAAGACCACTTCTATCCCTCTTCCTTCCACAGACATAGAAGAGCAAACAGAAAGAGAAAGAGCTGGCATGAGAAAGACTTGCTGCTGAGAAAAGAACAGTAGTTAGGAGTAGGAAGCTTTAAGAGGCCAGGAATCACAAAGTGACAGGCACTTACCTATGTCCTTTAACAAGTCACCTTTTTCTCATTATACTGTCCCCTCTTAAGCTCTGTTCATACTTAATATGCTCCTTAAAGATCTTAGTAATCTCTAGAAATTCTAGCCAATAAAGATTTTTGTGCTATTCCCATAACCATAGTATCTCAGCATCTTACAGTGGTGACATGGTGTGGTAGGCTAATCACGCATAATGTATACTGATAGAGAATCACATGGCCTTGATCATCTAGAAACTTGCAGCTCCAAATGGCTTAGCAGCTTCTAAAGAAGCAAGCAGCTGTAAAGAAAATTGGAATAGATTCATGGTTCTGTACAGCTGCAATAATTGTGTCATGCCTCATGCCACTTGTCTTTGTGTACAGCCTGAGGTCATACCTGTGTGCACCCTTTCACCCCGCTTAAAGCCACTGAGGGTCAGGCCACCTCAGCAAGGTGATTATCGAAGTGTCATGTGCTGCTCTAAAGAGACTGGTCTCTGGCATCTTGTGAAGATGACACAGCTCTCCTGTGACTTGCATCACTCTCTGAAGATAATTTTTTGTTGCTGTCTATATAGGGAGCCTGGGTAAATTGTGCAGTGGCCCAAAATGAGGTGGAATAAACTGGAAATTTTTCTACCAATTCAGATCCTACACTGATTGGAATTAACCTTCAAAAGTAAGCAGGTCTTTGTTTGTCCTACTAAAATTAGTCTCAGAGGAAGCTCAGCCTACAACATGAATAAGTTTTGTCCTGATTGTGATCTGTTCTTTACTGCCTCAAGACTAGGGTTACAGTTCTGGAATGTGATGCAGCTTCTTGGATGTACTGGACAGTTAAATACTGTGAGGAAAAGGCCTGAATCTTACAATTTGTGCCTTACTCTTTGGAGAGCCAGTGTAATATGTTGCAGTCAGGAATGATAACTTTGTGGTAGCCTGAGAAGTGAACAGTTGCTGTCCTAGAGCAAATTACTTGATTCTTAACCAAATGGATGGCAACAAATGCCTTTTCTTGAAATGAAAATCGCCTGCAGAGTTATAACTTAACCTGGAAATGCAGCATGGCTTTTCTCACTTTTGACTTCACTAGTTTTTTCTAGTGTTTCTCTCTGCCATGAGCACTACTTTAGATTCAAAGATCTTCCTCTACTGTCTGATCTCAGCTAGCTTGACGGTTGTGGAATTACCTTGTTTTACCACGGGTGAGGAGAACTGTGTCTCATCTGTGGCTTTTTGGCTCTTAAGTACATGTTGCTAATATCCTCCAGTTGCTGTTAGTGTTAGTTCTGCAACAGGCACAAGTGTCTCAAATGACCATAATCATACGCTGTTGGTAACCCAAGCAACCACTGTAGCAGTATCTCCATCACATGGTAACACAAAGCTTACAAGTTGATAATAGTGTCCTCCAGTTTGGGAGACCAAGGGCTGTGAATGACAACGTCCCTAAATTCTGAGTAGGTATGAGAGAAAATTCTTGATGATTTCAGTGGTTTCTGTTAACATTTTGCTAATGTTAGGGATGAATTAGACATAACATCATAGTGTGATCAATGCGATTAATAATGTACCATGGAAACATTAGAAAATACATTTTTGTCAGACTTTTGTTTATGATGTGTGTAAATAAGCATGTAGATAAGCACTTCTATGAGCTCAGGTTATTGATAATACACAATAGTTATTCCTTCGAAATATTGATACCTGATATTTAAGAGTATAATACATTTTCGTCTGATTCCAAATCATAATGGAGATTATGCCAGTAGTTTCTTGGGTTGCTTATCCATTTACTTTCTAATACATTTTTCTGGCATATTGCTGGTGAGAAATAGTGCTAACTCTCTGAGCTCTAGTGCTGCATAAAACAGGTGTAAGTTTATTTGAAGGGGAAAATTCATATTAGTACATAATATACTCTATCTCTTTCTTCTTTGCTTCTCTTTCATTACTGATGGTTGATGCTGTTCTGGTAAACTGAGAAGTAACTGGTTGTAGATAGGAACTGTGTAACAGATTACTGAACTTCAATCCCAGCCATGGGATTGTCTGCCAGTAAAGGCAGGCTGACAGCTCAGTCTTCCCCATTGTTTTGTTTGCAGTGTTTCATTTGAATTCATTTCCTGTGGTAATAAACGCATTTCAGCTCTGGCTTGTCTCTGATTCTCCCAATAAGCAGCATGCTGAAGCTCTCACCACCTGTGTTTCCTGTGGAGAATGCTCTTGAGCTCTTCAATAGACCTCAGAGAATAAGTTGCAGGCTGTTGCCAAGCCTATCCACCATTATTCTTGGAGATGTAAGGCTCTGAACGTGTGCTGTGGCTTCCTTCACAGGCTGCCAGCCCACACAGTGCCTAGGCCTTGAAATTGGTAAGGTACACCCACCCCTGGCCTCTACTCCAGAGAATAATCTTAGGCTGAAAAAGTATAAGGATTTTCCAAGATGGAAAAGTCCCTAACAGCTTGTTTAGGAGTAAGTCTTAAAATCTTCAGAGTTTCAAGATAAAAGTAAGCCTCTTTTTCATAAGGCAACAGTTTGAATTTTTAATTAGCGAGTAGTATAGAATATTTCATCTTTTGCTTCCTGAGGGAAATGGTTGTTGAGACTTTCATCTTCACAGAGGCTCTTTCACAATGCTTACTGATCCCTTTCCCCTCTCCATGCACTCCCCAGCTTCTCTGAACAAGCAGAGGGGCATGTTACATCTGTAACATGAAGCCCAGCCTCAGGGTGCTATGTAATGGGATTTGTGCTTCTCTAGTTTTCAGTGCAATGCTGCTTATTCAGCTAAAGAAAAGGAGCTCAGATTTCAGACAGCAGCAAAACACAAGTTGCACCCCTCTGATTTCAGACCATAGATTCCCACTTTGCTGAGAGAGGAAGGCAATGCTCTTGATAGCCTTTCTCTTCTCCACAAATAGACTCTGTTATAAAGCAGGAGGGCTTGAGGTATACCGTGAGCAGAACAGGGACACTTCAAGGCTCGATATCATGTATTTGCATCATACAGGGTAACATGCATATGCATACCTGTGTGGAAAATGGCAAAGTTATTTGAGTATGACTGCATGCTAAATGTGTGTTACCTGACTCGCAGGGGACACACAATATTGTTTCAGAGTGTTATGTTCTTACAAGTAAATGAAAATTCTTCACACAAACGTGACAATTTATTTCTAAGTACTTATATTCCCCAATGGAATCTCTTACTTTTGATTTCTCCTTTTCAGCTATATTCTTTGAAGCCTGTAGGTAGTCTTAGTAGTCTCGAATCACAAGTTGTGTGTATGGATATTTGTGAGGAAGATCTCAATCAGTGCTCTTTACACAGAAACAAACCAGCTCATTACTGGGGTGGGATTTATACCTGCCAGCTGGTAAGAATTAGGAAGCTTTGGAAACAAATGCACAGAAATTATCAGTGGGGAGTCAAAAACAAGCATGGCTTTGGATACACTATCTTAATGAGGATTTGCAGAATCAAGGCAGGATGGCAAGTCAGTCATTTTCTGGCAGTAGGTATTTCTACTGTTACTGCCAGGAACTAAGAGCATGTGTCAGGTATTAGATGTATGTGGGTTCTCTGGGACATTGAATCACTCATCAAATTCAGTGCTAAACAGATTATATCGAGTTCAACATCTGATTGCACTTTTTTCAGTAGAGAAGTGCAAATAACATGCTGATAGCATGCTACATTTTCCTCTAGATACTCACTTCCTGACAATAAGGGAACATATCTGAAAACAGATTTGAAGAACTCAGTCTACAAATGCTGTTACTTCCCTTCAGTAGCCCTCTCAATATCTTACTTAACTAAAACTATATACATATAGCGGTTTAACTACAAAACACACTGCTCCATCTATGGCAAAAAAAATGTACCAGTTTCTCCAGAGGAAAGTATAGTAGATTGTGCACAAAAGACTGTATGGTGAAAGGTAATGCCATCTTCTAATTGACAGTAAATGCTGTAGGTACCTAAACCGTGGAAGTTATTGAAAATAAGGAATAATTTTCTTCTTGTTTGTTTAAGCTAGTTCATTTAAGGGATAAAATTCCCTTAGTTATCCACTTACTGAACCAGGTATACATAAGAATTAGATGAGCTGACAAGGAATCTATACTGTGTATTTAGGAAATTACAGAACTCATGAAACACTGGCTCATTTTGACTTAGAGACCTGCAGATAACAGCCTTTGCATAAGAACATATGCCTTATTTGAACAAAAGGGTGTGTTTTTTTGTGGTTGTTAGGTGAATTTGTAGTTTTTTGAACTGAGATGGGAAATGGTATTTATTGATCTCATTTGTCATATGCAGGTGAAACATTTGACTTCTTAAGAGCAGTGAAGGGTAATTCTAGCTTCTAAATGCTCCAATCATAAAAATTATTAAAAGTTTCACTGGAGAGGTTGCTCAAATCAGGTACTACAAAAAAATCTGTAAAAACCAAACCCAAACATAAAAGTAAGCAAAATTTACTGTCAAAACTATTTGGATGAATGTATCTGAGTCCCTATCAGAAGACTACCAACTGTAACATTTAATCAGCTTTCAGCTCTTCTTAGTCATCAGTACTTTCACAAGAAATACTTAATCAATTAATTCAAAACCTGTTGACCTGTTGTTACAATGCAAACTTTGTATCTCCAGAAAGCCTTTCTGTTCAAGAAAGCTCATCCCATAGTTACAGAGAAAATTCCTGTAAGATCATGACCTGAATGGCACTAAAATTATATCCTTAGTAGCTGAAGTGCCTATCCCGATTATACTCTGTCCATAATGCCAGAACCCGAAGGCTTTAGTTTTCTTGGGCTAGACACTAAATTTCTTCAGTTATTGACATGATATGTATACGGAAGGCTATGAAGCAGTCATATCCAAGGATGTTTTGAGAGAAGTCACTGGTGAAGATTTTATTCTTTAGCTGAAGGACCTTTTGGTAGAAAAGTTTCAGAAGGTTCACTATCAGATAATTTCTCAATTAACAGATCTCTTGCTTGAGTTAGAAAAAAACTGATCCATGTGCCTACCGTATTTGCAAACTCCTACTCTTTGGGTCACTGATACACATACCATTCAGTAGAAGTTACTTAGTGGTATGAAGTTCCTCTATAGTTTTCTTCTGCTAGCAGTTTTGCTCTCTATCTTATCCTCACCTTTATCTTTGCCACGTCAGAAATGATGTAAATGCAAGGAAAGAAGATTTGGGTGCCTGACTTTCCTGAAGTTTGTGAATACATTCTATCAAGCTGTTGTCTTTCTGCTGACAGCCAGTTGCTGCGGGATCTCTACCATTGTGTCTGGGCCCTTCTGTAGCCCTGAGCTGATGGATGGAGTTCAGTTTTGGAGCCCCCAGCTCCACAGGACTTCCTCTGAATCCTGTGGCTGGTATGTGGTTCCAACTGAAAAACACAAAAGAAGAAAATTATTGTTTTCTTTCAAGTTACTTGTTATTTGTGTTCTCTTAACATCTATGAGTCCTAGTCTCCCCATCAGGGAGCCATGGGACTGGTAACTGCATTAGCATATTCAATAATTTCTGCCCCAAAATTGCTTATATCCTCCAGCCTTAGCTAAGCTAGTAGTATTACTGCTATGTAGTAATCAGGGAACACTTCTAGCCCCTTTACCCTACAGATTTGCCTTCATTATTTTTTCAGTTGTATCGATCAAGATTTCTTCTCTAAATTAGCTGTCCATCATAGGCAGCAGGCAGAATATCCCTTTTCTTTCCTTTTGCTAGTTTTTTCTGTGAAAAAGAAAAGTAGTCCATCTCTTCTTCAGAAGTCATTACAGGACAATTGTAAAATCAAAGAAATCATTTACAACAAGAAAATGGGAATTGTCCTTTGCTTCAGAGCAATAACAACGTAAAGAAGGAGTTGTGTGGACATAGTTAACAAGCAGTTGAGTGAGTGAAATGTAGTTAATGAATTTTTATTCATTTAGATCATAGTGTCTTGAAAAAAAAAACATATTTTCAAAAGCGTTTGTACAATATGTACCATAATGTGACACTGATCTTCTGCTGGGTGTTTTAGCATTGCACAAATACAAATAAAAACTTCTGTTCAGACTGACTGCTTCAGGTCAGTCAGTGAAATCTGGGAGACAGAACCTTCATATTTTCTTTTTGTTAGTGTAAAGATACTAACAACTGGCAAAAGAAATAATTGTATTTCATACTGTTATGTAAATAATTGTTTTCTGAATGAACTAATAGCACAATGAGCAGTATGACTGAACCAGCATTTTCTTAGGCACAGTTTTATATTATACTTGCTTATACCATGCTAATATATATGGGAGTGTCAGGGTTGGAGCAATTTGTCATCTTATAAATTGCACTGTTTAAAAGAATATTGAAATAACAAATAAAATTTACATAGAAGGTTCACACATAGATTATGTTTTAGAACCTAAAGGAAAACTCCTGGAAAAGACTTCCCCTAGTGCATTAGTAGTAAAGGAGCAGTGCAACTTAGAAGACCTTTCAATCAGAAAAAGAGTGGTGGTAGTAAAAAATGAATGAATAAGAACAGAAATGCAAAGAAATGTGGGGAAAAAAAGTAAAAATATGAGTAGATGGAAGAAATAGATTATGGGGAGAAAAGAAGAACTTAAAGATATGGGACGAAAGACAAATAAAAAGTTCAGTTCCTATCTATAAACCTACTTCATTGTTCTAATCCTTCTGTTTCTATATTTATAATTTCCCATGGTTTATGCTAAAACTAATTAAAAACATTCCTTTTTTAAACAGTAGAAATTTGAAGAGATGTTTTTACCCAAAGGGAAGAAAGGACAGTTAATGGTGTATGAAGTCCCTGAAACGATTTGGTTGCCTTATTCCCAGGAGACCATAAGCTTTCCTGGTTTTCACAGTGTGCCTCCAGGAAATCGTTCCAGGAGGACACACAATTAGCCAACACTCTTCCAAAGTGCACAGTGTAACATGATGCAGTTAAACCAGAGGACAGTTTTCATCTTTTGACCCTGTGTCAAACATGTCAGTTGAGTAGCTTACCTGAGCTCTGCAAGAGAACTTTGGCCATCAGGTATTTTCCCATAGAAAGAAATTTGCAGTATTAGACACACACAAAAATACGATTTTAAAACCTAACTTATTTTTCAAAACTAACAGAAAAAGTGCTGAGCCAGCCTTTGCAAGTGGGACAAAGTGCATTCAGATTCTCCTTTCTTTTTGCCAGTCTAAAGTTTAAGTAAAAATCTTTGCCCTTGCTTAGGACGTATGAGAAGAACATTAAAATTGGCTTTCGTTTTGAGCACTAACAACATATTGAGCCCTGTGGAAGGATAGATGTCATAATATCATTGAAATGCACATCCAAATGGTGGCTTTGGGAACGGTAATATGTTCAGTATAGTGCCTAAGTCTTGTGTCCATAGACATAGAAGATAGTTTTGAAAGTTCACAGCAAAACAAAAAAATACTGAATAATTCCTAGACAGAAGCACACAGGTAACTGGGGGAACACGGGGAACCTGTGTAACTGGTAGCTTAGAAAGACAGAAGCTGAAAACTCGAATGACAGTGTAAAACAGTCCCTGTAGCTTAATTAAATAAAACCAATAATGCGATTTAAACTTCTTTGAGTTAAAATTACTTTAATAAGGGTGTTAATTACTGGAGGATTAACACTGCTTACATGTGATAATAGATGTGGTCAGTCAATAAAGGGTGAGAATAATGTTCCGTTTAAGAAGCAAAAGAATCTAGCACAGGATTACTCACCAGAGAGGGATAACATTTCAAAGTGGCAAGTAAAATCAGAGGAAGAGGTTTTCAAATTGCAGAAGGCATTAGAGGCTGAATTGTGCTATCATTACTCAGCAGAAGTTCGACATATATTAGGATCTGTTGGAACTAAAACTTGAAGTGCAGTGATTACAAATGACATATTACTTGTTTGGAATTATTCTGTTTTGCAGAGCACTGTAACAAATAATGTTTCAGATAAAACATTTTCAGAAAATATTGTCACTTGAGAAGTGAGGAGAAAAGGCATGTTCTAAAGGAAAAAGATCAACTTCTAAGGAGAATAATTTCTTGAAGACATGTTTCTTAGAAAAGACATTAAGGAGAAAGGGCTTTCCTTAATAAGCAGGCAAACATAGCAGCAGACGAAGAAAGAAGTTTTGCAAAAAGCCATCAAAAAACAAATTCTGAGTTATCTGGGTTTCTTGTTAGTGCAGCTTAATGGGCTCAGAAGCCTGTGTTAAACCAAATTGTCTAGACAAGAAAACCAAGAATAAGTCTTAAGGATTTTGTATGGGCTGAAATATTTGATAAAATGTTTTTAGAGTCATTTGATAGAATAAATGTGGAAGTAAACATCGTCTAGTAGCTGAAGAAAAAAAGTGAATGTTGCCTGGGAAAGAATACAGAACTTTGTTTAGTGATTTTGGCTTTGCTTTTAACTTGTCTATATTTACATTCCTGAGCTACCAATTGTGGAATTCCTTGTCCAGTGGTTCCCAGGTCTAGCATAGCTTTCCTAAGAGATGTAACTTCATCTGCTGTGAAAGGTGGTTATGCAGCCATTCCTTGAATGCACTACTTTGGAAGAAATAACTCTCTGTTTACAGCAAACTCATGATGGGCACATCTGTAAGTGTCTGTGCCTTATGGGTTGCATTGGATGCAAACAAAATTATGCCGCTTTCTGGCCTATTACGTCTTTGATTTCAGTGGCTTTCCGCGTATTCTAACTTGCCACCCAAGAACAGCTGAGACACTTTATTGAGCAGTTGCTATATTTGTGTCTGCTTCCAGCAGAGGTTTTTCAGAGAGATGCCTTGTAAATAAAATACTGAGGCCTTTGATGACCACCTAAGAGAAGAATCAGGAGCACCCAGATGCTGCTTTTTATATTTTAGATCTGCAGCTTTTTTGAGAAACATGCAAATCTTAAAACTAAACCAAAGAAACCAGTCACAGACCGTTGTGTTGAATTAGACTGTTCAGTTGTGTAGGATCAGACTGTTCAGTTGTGTTGAGTCAAACTCTTTTCCCTTACCTATGAAACTCCAGGTTACCTCAGTGGAGATGATGTGTTTCATAGTGCATCATGAACCTCTATGGAAACCAAATGCTGCAGGTTCAAGAGACACAAATCTTACTGACCTGACGTGTATCCTCCTGTTAGATTGGAAGCCTCAATCTCTGTTACAATGTAATTTCAGTATATTTCTTAGATGTAATCTCCTCAGGTGTTTGGTGTAAGTAAGAATATGACAATAAATAACTGGAAAGCTAGAAGAATGAAATGTCCTGTTCTACCACTGAATTGCTAGTTCCCAGTCACGAGGTTGGCAGCTTCCTGGGTCAGTTCTGTGAGCTACAGATTCACACAAAGAGCTGAAATCTTTGCCTCTTCTGTGAGCACAAGGCTGATGGTGGAGCTCTGCCATATTTGCTTGTCTTCCCATAGGCATCAATTTACATTTGTATGCCAGGGCCGTGTATCTAAACCTCCTTCCTTCAATCCTAGGTGTAATCAGACTGAAATTTAAACTTTGCATTGTAGCTATGCTTGGGCAGACCACTACAGCAGGGTACAGCAGCCTGACTTTATAGATTAGACATGCATGTATACAGGGACAGTTTGGATTAATGAGTTCAAACTAGCATTTGTCTGATAATGACTTTTCGTGGTATCACCTCTGGTGAGACTGCATGCATCTAGAGTTACTCACATGGATACTGCTAAATACTAAATATGACAAGTGGGGCAAGAGTGTTCGATTCCAAAGCACAGTATGGAAGTTGAAGTGAACATGTTTTGTTTAAATTTTACTCCAGTTAGATGATTTGTAACTAGTCCCACCTTCTCTAAACCAGAGAAGGTGGCTAAAATCTAATTTTAACATTGTATTTTGAAATTTTTGCATGTATCTGTTTAGTGAAACACCTCAAATGGATTTTTACAGAAAGGATTGAGACAAACGATACAATTCTAATCTCCAAGAAACTTATTTTAAGGTACTGGACACATCAAGTGCTATTTATACCATTATTTCATAGGTGAACAAAAAGTTTAAAGCAAGCCAGTTATAACTCTGATAGAGCTGAAAGACCTGCTTATAGAGAATTTATGTTTAAATGAACTGCACTGTAAAAATTGCCTCTTCAGTTAATAATGGTTTGGGTAAATGTCAGTGTTTAAGGACTACTGGCAAACCTGTGTGTAAAAAAACCAAACCAAAACAAAAACAGAAGTCAAATGAGAATGACAAATTTAACCGTACTATCTTAAATGCTTCATAATCTTAACAGCTGAAAATTGTATTTTCAAAGTCTCATTCAGGTTAGAGGCAGATGCCCTGTTTTGGGGGGCTGCACTTGTCACCCCTGCATGGCATTTGAGCGTGTACGCCTTTGCATCAGAGCCTCAAAGCCAGAAAAAAAGAGGTGAATGGCCTGGCCATTGCATAATACATAATTTTAATCCACACAAGTTTTACCATTGACATAGTTTTATGCTTTGTCTAAAGGGACTTTGTGTACAGGCTAACGGGCTTGACAGGAACAATTTGGCCTGAGCCCATGCCCTCTGGAGCCTGACTGTCTGCCAGGCTCCAGCTTTTCAAACTCTTCCCTGTTCCTAGACTCAAAAGACAGTTCTTTTGCTACTAGTCCAGCTTATTCTTTAATGATGAAGGGCAATACACTTCATAATAAACGTTTGGACTGTAATTAAATCTTCTTTGAAGAGGTATTACTTGTTGCTATATTGTATATTGCTCAGGGTCTAGCTATTTATGTTTTGCTTCAGTGACCATTTTTCAGTGACTTTCTTAGATGTTACATCTTGAGCTGCTTGAAGTTTTAATGATATTTGTAAAAATTATATGTTGGGAGTGGTTTTCTGGTTATGATAACAGAAACAAGCTTGCTCATGTGAGTTCAACAGCAAGCATTTTAGTTTGTGGGCAGGCCTAAGTTTATTTGAAGTGCAAAGAATAATAATAAAAAATGTTATGAATATAACAAGACAAGGTGTCTCTCAGAGTGTACCTCAAGGTCCAGATTTTAGGAAAGAATTCTGCGTTTTGGAAGAATTTAGGTTATAAAAGATTTATTTGAATACAAATAACTTCTGTTTTTTCTTAGCATAACAACAGTTCCCAGTGGTTCAGCTGTCATAACCTTTGAGTTTACACATTGTACTTTTGTGAATGTGTTTAAGATTATATCCTGGTGTTCAAGATTGTGACAGATATGGTTTTCACTTATAAATTTGAAACAGATGGAAGCATCTACATATAAAACTGTTTCATTCCTGTGAACATGTAAATGTCCCAAATTTAGGCACAATTTCTAAATGCATAGTGCATTAAAAAAAAAAAAAAAAAAATCGTGTTTTAATGCAGTGGCTTAAAAACTGAAAGACACTGCTTTTCTAACACAAACTATCCTTCCTTTGAAAATCCAGGGCTCAGTTTTCAAAGCATTGCCTAGGAATTTAGCCTGCGACCCCCATTGACACTAGTGGGAATTGCATAGCTAAGTCTCCATGACATCACTTTGAAAATGCATTTGTTATACCAACCCAGAAAAAGGGTAGCATAAACTATAGGGAGACATTCACAGATCAAGAGATCAATTTACACTTTGAAATACAAGACCAATGTGTGTTATTCCAGTCATGTGATCAGTAGGGGGGATTTTAAAATTCACCACATTCACAAAATAAATCACCAGGAGTAAATAAAACAAAATATTTTGGCAAGTGGCGGGGCAGACTTGCTAACCAGGCTAACAAGATATTTGTCAGCCGTAACAAACACCTACCGATTAAGTGATAATTGCTTTTGGTTGGTACCCTGTTATTCTACAGTCAGAGCAAATGACTTCTTTTTTTTCCCTTCTAAGCTGGACTTGCATATCTATATTTTAAATACTGCTGTTACTCTGGGACCAGGAAATGTTTAGAGTGAACAAGACTTGTCTTTGTCCAGTTCTGATTCTGGTCCTTCTCGTTTTAGTTCCAATCTAGTAAGTGCTTTCACGGTGTGCATGCTTTAATAAATAGGGAGATAATGTAACGTTTGGTGAACTCATGGGGGTGTTAACTTCATGTTAATGCCGTGTGTGTGTGTGTGTGTGTGTGTGTTAATTCGTTGGAAGTAGTGTATACCTGTGCAATGTATAGTCATGTGTACTTGTGCATGAAGCATGAGCAGAGACTAACAACGAAGTGGGTAAAAAGAGTCATCGTTGTGTAGCTGTGTTACCAAAGCGCTTACAAGTCCCAGTTGTGGACCATGGCCCCATTGTGCTGGGCAGAGTGTAAATCAGTGTTTTAACAAAAGGAAGACAGGGCTCCTCAAATTTCACAAACCGATGAAATTATAGGTCCATTGAAAGGTTAGCGTTATGTCAGGAATTATGAAACAACGATTCTGGTTGACAGGCTTCCTCTTAGGTCATCAAACCCATTTGTTGTTCTGAATATGAGGTGTGGTGTATAGGGTACAGTGTGCGCTCCTTGGGCTGGGAAATGCTGAAGAGTTGAAGATTGTGAGTGGTTTCTGGGAGTTTACTCACATAAGTGTCTAACAAACACTGTTTAAAATTGAAAAAGCCCTTCCATCCTTGGAGATTTTCATTCCAGAAGCACCAATAAAAATAGCAATAATTGAAATAGAAATATATTTGCTATTCTTTTATCTTAATTACTTAACTGATACATAGCTAACAACAGTCACAGGCACTTTTTTCTAGGTCAAAAGCCACACATCCTCAAGGGAAAAATTGTAATGTTTCTTCTGTACTCTCCTAAGAAAAGATTGGGTGTAGCTTGCAGTTGTATATGCTTGGCACTGTTCATTTCCCAGAAGAGTTCACCAGTATTCTAAGCTTTGGGATTTTTTTAATTAAAGAGGTCAAAATCCATTATATCAAAATTTCAAAGAATTTACCAATTAGCTGTAGTCTGCAATGCCCAGCAGGTGGCTTTTATACTATTAAAGGGAGATTGTTTCCATGTCTGATCAAAGCAAAAGCAAAACAAAGAAAAATATAGAATATTTTGGTGTACACAGTGCAAGCCACATGCTGTGTAAATTATAGGTGAAAATTGTACGTGAGAGACTGTCATACCACTTCAATAAAAAAATGCTATGTATTTTCGCACTGTTCCTCATGAGGATTTTAATGGTAATGTCTAAATCTGTTTAGATTACTGATTATCTGAGAAGATTAGACAGTTTGCTATTTCCTAAAATGAAGATTTTAGCATTTTCTTATTTAAAAGTAGAAGTAAAAATGCACAATTAAGTAGATTAATGAATTTACTAGAAGTGAAATTAGAAAAAGCTGAGTGTGCTGGAATGTTGCAAGATGGAAAGAAGTTCCAATTTGCACTTTTCAATGAATCTAAACTTCCCTGATTTTTGCCTACTTAAAAGAATGTTTGTGACCTTTTGACCCTTTTGTTATCCCTTACTCAGAAAGGCCTTTATTCTGTAAGGCTTAGGTATAAAAAAATAAAAAGAGCGTTAATGGCATAACAGTCCTTTCTGATCACTCTGTGTAAGATGTTTATGCAAAGTGTCAATAGAAGCAATTGGCCTAACAGTGTGACAACCTGCTTTGCTTGGAAATGGGCTAATCTCCTGTTTGGGTTATCCAGAGGTCAGGTAAGGATTTCTTTTTTTGCACTCCCTGTAGTGCATGGGTACATAACCTGCAAACACTACAGGGCAGAAATCAGACGCAACTGAGCCCAAGAATGCCTCAAAACCTTTTTTTTTTCATTCCTTTTTTAATTTTTTTTTTTTAATTCTTTCCCTTTTTGCTTTTCCTGATTTTTTTTTCTCTGATATTTTTAGTTTTTTGCTTCCTGGTCCCGTCTCAGAGATTCTACTTGAGCATATAACACGTAACAGTGACAGGGGCTCTACCAATTTCAATATCTGCTGCTTCACTTTGATGGTTTGCTCGTTGTTTTGTTTTGTTCTTTCCAAGCAGGCATCATCCCACTCTTTTTTGAAGTTCACGTAGAAACCTACTCTAAATCTCAGTTTTTGAGGGCTGCCCCTGTTGCACTATCACAGCAGGCTGGAACTCAATAAGCGCTCAGGCAAGCATAGCCGACGAGGCAATGGGCTTTGGCGGGCTCCATGCTGTGAACTCCTGCCTTAGTGAATCAGCTTCTGTGTGTTTTTATAACTGTCTGTTTTTTTCCCTGTTAATTATGCCTCAGGGCTGTGGAAAGACAGCATTTATCTGTTTCAACAGACTAAGCAGCAAGTGTTCTGACATGTTTATCAGGCAAATTGTACCTGACAAAAGGTAATTACACATGCAATCAAGTCCAGAAGTAACTGGGTGATTAGGGGTTAATAAACTGTTTAGCATCAGAAATATTCAGCTTGTGCATAAGGAGAGTGGGCCAGAAGGACATTAGTAACAGCCGTAGGTTAGAAGAGTTACTTTCCTTTTGATGGAACATTTAACTTTGCAGAAAGGTAAGCAGGATATCAAGTGTACAACTCCTGGTTTTTAGCTCCAGCTCCTGAATCACTGGTGCCTATTGTACAACCAAAGCTATTTGCTGACCCTTTTGATACTTCAGAAGAGATAACGGCACCGTTCCAATCTGCACTAAGCTACCTTGATAATTTACAATTAGGATTTTTGTAGTATAACCAACAGAATTGGTATTGTCTAATGGACACTGCCCCCATTTCCATCTGCAAAGCCCTCATCTCCTTCTGTCTCTGCTGCTGTTGGCTCTGTGCATAGCTAATTCCAAAAGTTCTGTTCTCTTCCAAGATTATTCCTGACAGTTGCCCAAAAGTAGAAAGGAAGAGGCATCTGTATGATATTTGAGGATGTGACAAGAGGCTCAAACAGTATTGACAGGGCCGGATGGTCTACTCCAGCAGTTCCCAGTGCACAGAATTCTCACATAATTACAAGATGGCCTAAATACATCCGGACAACGGCTGAGCTGCTCAGGACTTTAGGCAATATAACACAAAGCTTTACTGAGCAATGATTACCAGTATTTTCTACCCAACAATGGCTATATTGCCTTTATATTGGAAAAAAGCAAGAATACTGATGTTGAAGAATAGGTGCAAGTGTTCTATTTGAAACTAGAATTTGGTTCCTAAAATCTTAAGAACTTTTTCCTCCCTGTAGCATCAATATTGTAATGTTTTGTGTTATCCAAAGCTATTAGCTATTAAGGTCTTAAGGTAGGTCCTTTTAACCGAAAAATGACACAGTATATTTTACAATAAAATTATTGCATTTAAAATTAAAGTCTCCTAATTAAAAATAGCAGTTGTCTGCATAATGTAAGAGATTACTATAGCCTTTTATGTAAATTTATATAAAACCTTTTTTTTTCCCCATGTGGTGTATATTTTAGTAGAAAGAGCTAATGCTGGACATAAAAGGCATTTAGAAAATGCATGGAATTGAACAAAAAGTTAGAAAACCAAAGTATTGTAGGGCATAATTCAAAATACAAGTGCAGAACAGCAACTAGTAACTTGTTATCTGTATGCTACAAATATGTCTGTGACTGATATTGTGATGGTTTGAAAAGGCAACAGTATTGCAAATACAGTAAAAGGAATCTGCAGTGCTCTGATCATCAGCACTGGTGGTTTCAAGATGCTGGATAGAAGTTCCCCTTCTATCACACCTGTAGAAGAGGCAAATCCTCTAAATAAAGCAGAAGTGTCTATCCTGTCTATCCTTTCTCTCCCGTAATTGGAATTGGGCAGTCTGTTGGATTCTCTGTCTGGTGTACTAGAAAGAATAAAGCTTACTCCTTTTTTGGTGTTTTGTTTTCGGTTTTGTTTTGTTTTGTTTTGTTTTTTGTAATGACTCATGCACTGGTACACACACTTCTCTGCAAATTATTCCTGGTCAATCCCTTGCTCCTAGGGAAGCATTTTATGCTTCATTATAAAATTCTCAGGTATAGCATTACCTGTCTTTACTTATTCTTATTTTTCATGGTTGTTATGGGATAAAGAGAGTACAACAGTGCCATTGTTCTTGTGTAGTAGAGTACATATCTACTTTTTTAGGTGTTTCACAGTATTTTAGCCGCATGATGATCTGGTTCTGACAGAGTACCCTCGGATGGCTCCTGAGGTGGGGCTGAGTGGCTAAGAGTCTGCACTGCCTCCAGACTCTGAGAGTAGCAGGAGAAATTGCCTTTCTGGCTGGTTTGAGGTATTTCCCATACATATTAACTTTGGAAAGATGTATGTGCGAAAGAAATTTTTCCTGTTGTAATTTCAAGGCAAACAATGAACATTCTAACCTTGAAGAATTCACAGCCAGCAGCTCGAGCATGAGGGCTACACTGAATGGATTTTGACTGATTTTACAGGCAGGAAAATATTTATTGCCAGGACCTACTCTGTGCATTTATTTCTCTTGCTACAGTGCATGTTAGTGTGGACCATTCCTTGTTAAGCAATGCATCTCATTCTCAATTACTGTCTCAGTAATAGCAATAGTTTTAGTGGATACAATCGTAGTATGGATATGTTACTTTAATTTGGCCTTTCATAAGTTGATTTTAATTGCCACAACATGAACTGCTGTCACAGAACCAGCGAATTTTCCTATACTTCATATTTCACAACTGAGAAGCCGTGAGGCAAGCTCACCTGAACTTAAATCTCCTAAACATTTTTTGTTTGGGGTTTTTTTTAATTGTAGCTGATAGTTCTTTTGGCAAAATTAATGCGTTTTTGACTAGACTTGCCCTTGATACAATTTCTCTTTTTCCATGTTAGTAGTAATCATAGTATTTAAAACTGCAGAGATTTACAACCTTCTTTTATTTCAGTGGAACTTAACATATCCCACATATTACATCGCTGTAGTATGAGTCACCTCAGCATGTCAAGCCAAATCCACAAAGTATTTTCATTCTATCTTCACCTTGAGTACCGTGTAACATTACCAAAGGCTGTTCCCTCTCCTTGTGGTTTTGCACACACCTAGTCCCTGTCATATTATGAGATCATTTTAATATGCATCTATTTTGAATTAAAATACAGCAAAAAATATAAGGAAACTGTTGTTTTATTTTGTTTTCTTCTCTATTAAAGAGTTGGCTGAGTTTTCATTATGAAGTTCATATAGCTATCTGTTTCCATTAATTAGAAACCCAGACATTTTGCATCTTCACGTTCTTCTCTTTTTTCAATAATCTTTATGGATGAATTTCAGGATATCTTTATCCTTTACTAAAAAGCATTTACTAAATGATGAGGTAGGCCAGTGCCTCATTATCAGCTTTGTCTTTCCAACAGTATGTTCAAATCACATGAAGTAGCCCAAATATTTTTCTGCATCTTTGAACAGATGGTCTCTCTTCCTGAGTGTATGACTATGGCCAGGACACTTTAATAGAGTTCTTTTTATATGAGGAAGAGAAATTCAAGTGCTTCATTTCAGTAAGGCACACCTATTTGTAGCAAAAATCAGAAAGAAACAGAATAGCAGCAGTCGAAGCAGACTGCAGATCAATGAAGGTGAATTTGGGGTTGTGCTCCTGAGAAGCTTTGTATGGGTAAATGGAGGTTATTTGCCATACATGTGTGATGGTCCTTGGACCAGTAGATCATTTCTGCTAGGCTGTCCCTGCTGCTGCAGACTGCTCGCCAGCCTGCTTACCTTGCAAAGTGCCTGCATTGACTGTATGTCTGCCAAGTGCCAAGTCAGATGCAGGTGATATGAGTGGCCAGGACACAGATCCAAAGAGCTGCACACCAGGCAGCTCTTGCCCACCCACAGCATACAGTACATGCTGTCAAAGCCCATTAGTGTCAAAGCCCATTATATGCAACAATATGCGACAGTGCAGGACTGCAGCTGTGAGGAGGACAGAACACAGAATGTGTAATTGTGCACAGCAGCAGTCCAGTCTCCAGCAGTGTCTGCAGCTCCCTGTCCCATTTACTGCAGTTGTCACACTGCAGCTCCTGAACATGTGTGCAGAAGTAGGGAAGGGAGCTATAATTGAGTGGCATGTGTCATCTGATTGCATGTCTCTTGTCCTTTGTTTTACCTGCAGCATGTCATGACAGCTGCTTTAACTTAGATTTATTGGCATGAGGCTGGTTGTGTGCAGCTCTTTGACCAAGTGTGGAGCAGGGAAGAGGCTCTGGGTACATCCTGCTTGCCAATAATCTCCCTCAGGGTGTTCACTCTTCAGAGCCAGGATTGTATTGGAATGCACAGAATATACTTCATGTTCTCTTGGGACATTGTGTTGAAGAGCAACAGAGTCCATGGTCTGTTTAGAGCCCTACATAACTACCTGTGCTTGGTCAGGTGACAAATGAGGTGTAATTTTCCACCCCAGCCGTCACTATCATTGAGATGTCCCAGAGCCATGACACAATCAGATGGTTGATTCAAGCATTAGAAGTATGGTATGAAAATTCCTCATGTGATATTGGCAAGAAAGCTCCTTTAAACTTGTGAGTGCTGTAATTGTATCAGACATCAATGGCTTGGGGCCGCGTGTTGTTAATAGGGTACAGAGCTTTGGAGTTGTTTAGGATTTATCCAGAATCCTCAATTTCAGTGTTACAATAGGTATAAGAAATAAGATCTTTTGCCTTCAGTTCGCTGACGACAGCTGCTGCAGGAGTGTTGTCATGGTCCTCCCTTAAGTGCTGTCTTCCACATGGAGCCCATGACAAGTGGCATTGTAATTAGTAGTACTTTATGAATACATTCTATTTGCTTCTCTGTAAGACAGAGGGAGCATGAAATCTCCAGATTATATAGTTTGGATTCACTTTGTATTGTGCATCTGCCTGGCCTATCTTCCCACTCTTTTGATCACGCTTTTGAATATTATCATAAAGCCTGTATGAGGACTGGGCACTACCCACTGTTGTAACACAGGTAATAAGAAGTGATGGTAACATGCAGTACCAGCTAAGGCTGTGGGTTTCACAAATGCCACTAATTCCTGAGTTATCAGAGCCTTCTCAAGTCTGCTTGCTTAGTGACTAAATGCATGTAGTCTTCAGCCCAGTAGGAGAATTGATGGTGCCCATCCTGAGAAAATGCTTTGTGAGAAAGAATCATGTGTATTTGACCTTGATGGCTGTCATGAATATGTAGTTAGTAGAAAGTGCAATAGCCTCCTTGCTTTTTATACACCTTTTGCACATACGAGAAAGTTAAATATAAAATCTAGATGTCCCTGAGGTTTGTAATGATCCCTGGGGACTTTGGAATGACAGAGCAGTAACTCTCAGAGCTCTGCTATAAAGCCAGGAAATGTTACTGTGTATTCATAAAAGGGTATACTACAAATATGGAAGGAGTAATTAATCAGAAAATAATTTATTTAAATTAGACACTTTATTTGAAAATAACTTAAGACAAGGGTTAGGAAATGGAAAAATTGAAGGAGAGGCATATAAATTTGAAGCTGTGAAGACCAGATATATACTTTTATTTTGTAATTAAGTTGGTGTTACAATTTTGGGATTGAGCATTACTGGAGAACTGTGACATTTTCACAGACTGTGGAGTTTGAGTAAGGCAAGGCTCTGAGAGATTCAGTTCTTTTCTTAGCGTAGCCTGAGAAGTCAGCGGAGTGGGTGCCTCCTGCAGCTCTGCCTGCCAGAGCAGGGGCTGTTCCTGTTGTGTCCTGGCTGTAACAGCTGTGCTCTGGCTTAGCAAAAGCAAATGTTTGAAGTGGACAGGATTCCTTATTTAAACAGAAAAATGGTACTACTTGCATCGGTCTGTTATCTTCCTTAAAGTAGTTTTGTTATGGAAAATGCTGTTCCACCCCACTTTTCCAAGTGATGTAGCATTACTGATGTAGCAAGGCCTCTGGGCAAGCAGGGGCTTTGGGTTATGCTAAGGACCCAGCTCAGCAGAGCAGCCACGGACACTGTGAGCCATGGCAAAGTGTTGCTAATGGTTCCACATTGCTTACCTTAGCAGTATGTCTGGCTAACACAGTGCAGCCTGAGAACAAGCCCACATTAGCCCTCGGCAGCAGGACAAGGTCAGGCATCAGATGGGAGGGAAGCTGGGACACCTGCCATTAACATCAATGGAAGTTGGGCCTGCCAGCCTGGGCTCCCACGGAGCAGAGCTGACTGTGTGTGCCTCAGGCAACCTGAGCAGGGTGCCCAGTGGTGCCTGGCCTGCACGCTGTGATGGTAAGGAGGAATTAGGCATTGAGGACTGTGAGGATGCTGGCTGCTGGAGGTTAGGCATCACATCCACTTATACAAGCAGGCTGTTCTACTGAACAGCAGCTCCGAGAGGTGAGTTAAAGGCCTGATTCAAAACTGCAGCACTGTGATTGGAGGCTTTTTGTTTCTCCATTTAAGCATTCGGGGTTTGATTGTGCCAGGTGTGCCATGGGCTTGGGCTGAGTCATGGGGATCAGTCATCATTGAGAGTGCAGCAGGAGCTGTTTAATTCACTTAGTTGAGCCTACCTGTACCTCTGGTTTAAGTTACTGTGAGCGGCAATAGACACGAGTATCCCCTTCTTGCTCCCCACGGTAAAGCAAGCTTCTGAAACACTCAAGTCTGAAGCTATTAGCATCCCTGCCTAGGGCCGGACCTGCACAACCGCCTCCCAGCACAGGCGGGAGGCGGGAAGGCGTTAAAGAAGAAAACGGGCAGGTGAAGGGGCTGTCGGCCGGGCCCGGGCCGGGCAGGAGCCTGCTTCCCGCAGAGCCGCTCGGCGCTCGCTCACCCGCCTCTCCCCGCGCAGCTCCTGGACCTCTTCATGGTGTGGGACTGGTCCACCTACCTGGCTGACTACGGGCAGGCCACCTCCAAGTACCTGCGGGTCAACCCCAGCACGGCCCTCACGCTCCTGGAGAAGTAAGTGCCTGGCCTGGGTACGAGTGTCGGCGCGGCGGGCGCGGGGCCGGGCTGAGAGCCGCAGCCCTCCGAGCTCTGCTGCGGGACCCGGGCAGCCTGCCCGCCTCCGGGAGCTGCGGCCAGAGCCCGGTGCCGGGGCTCCCGTACCAGCTCGCGGCCGCCCGAGTTGCCGCTTCGGGGAACGGGGATGTTCGCGGTGGTAAAGCCGGGGCGAGCGTTTTCGGCTGGCTCGGGTCGGGGGCAGGGTATGGGAGGCGCGTTGCCGCCGGCCGAGTGTCAACCTGCCTTTAAAACCTGCATCCAGATACGGAGCGGTTTAAGGGCATTTTCTAACGGTGTTTTCTCTCCTCTCCTGCCCGCGGTGAATGTGTTTTGCAGAGTTCACAGAGGGTACGTATCGCCTATCCTGTTACACAAATATTGTTGCTTCAATTTATTCTATTTCCCGAATTTCGTTTTAAAATTCATTGGTGCGGGAGATCAGCCACACCGATATCGAGTAATTTGTCGACGAACAAAACATGCCGTTTGCTGAGTCTGAACTTACCGTGGAATCAGATGAGACTCACGGGTTTGCTTTTCTCTGAAAGCAGTTAGTAGGGTGGGTTTCCTGCCGAAGTTATGTATGCTTAATACTTGTTAAGTAATATTTGTTAAAACGAGTTCCGCGTTGCGGAAGTTTAATTTAAGAACACCTTTATAAATAACAGGTTTTGTGATCTTTTGGTTCTTATTAGCGGAAAGATCAAAAGAAGAACAAAAATAAATCTATTTAAGTAGCCGGATTTTTCCTTTTCAAATTATGTTTCCAACATCTCTGTGTCGTTTGCTTTTTTATTTCTGCAGAATGAAGGACTCTAGCAAAAAGAACAATATTTTTGCTCAGTTCAGGAAGAACGACCGTGACAAGCAGAAGCTAATAGAGACTGTAGTAAAGCAACTTAGGAGTTTAGTGAATGGTATGTCCCAGCACACATAGGCCTGTTACATCGACTGTTTCTCATCATGCCAAGACATATTTCTTAGCTACTGTTTCTACCAAGCAAATAACTATATCAGTTGATACACATTAGTTTGACCAAGTAAAGGAAAAATGCAGTCAATGGCTTGTACATGGAGTCTTCAGCAAACAATCTTTGTACGAATTTTTAATGGATCGAATACTATTTTGTATATTGTAAACAAATGGTGACAAATGAGACTGTACAATAAACCCCAGCTCAATTGTATTGTACATGGAACAGCTGAACTGTAAATACATTATTTAAATATCCACAGACATTGTGTCCAAAATTTTGCTCTGAGTAGGAATTATTTGAGAAATGATCTCTTAGTTGCTGTTTTCTGGATGAATCCTGATTTAATGTTTTTCAAGCACTGAGATACTTGCGTTTCAGATGCTGCCTATCGTTTCCCTGCATTAAATGTATATTAGCCTTAAAGTGATTGGACATAATTTTGTATACCAGGTTTTGTAGTCTGGAGGTATGAAAAAATCATCTGATTTTTAGTACCTTTGAAAACTACCTGAGAACTAAACTTAGTATTTATTTAGCATTAGGGCTTATAGGCTTTGTTCTCCAAAAGGGTTTAATCTTGAGGTTGTGAATGTAAATAACCATTTGAGTTCTTTATTACGTGACATTTTGGTTTGGGTTTGTTCCTCAGGGTTACTATTTCTAACTGTACTTTTGTAAGATCCCGGGTTATTTCCCCAGGTTGCAGTAAGGAATAGATTTGCCACTGCTGGTTTCGTGCTGCATTTGTTTGTCAGTACGTGCTTTCTACCGCCAGACCCATCCCAGTGATCAGCATTTCGTCCCACCGCCGGTCTCTTTGCACTGTCCCCTCCTGGCTATTTTAGACAACAAGAGAATGTCTGACAAATACCAACCAAATGGAACATGTAAAATTAATGTACATTTTCGCTGTATTTTTAAGTTATTGACGGTCTAAATACAGTAATATAAACCTCACCAGTACTCCTGTTTAATTTCTGGAACGCATCTCAGAGCCGATTTCGTTGGAACCTGTACAGGTCCCGGCTCTTTGGTGACGTACCCCCGGGGCAGGAGGGGAAGCAGCCCCGAATGCGGGGTGTGGGCCGGGGGAGAACGGGCTGCAGGATTCCCCCAGCTGCCGGTGCGGGGCGGCGACGGCGCCCGTGGAGCGGGGCTGGGACGCTCCCCTGTCGGGGGAGCCCGGGACTGGACTCGGTGCCTCCGCCGGGCGGCGGGAGGGGCCGACCCAAGTGGGCTCCCCGTGGGACACAGGGCGGAGGGGAAACCGTGCACCGAGGGGTCTCCGTCTCGCCGTGAGGCTGGCGCTGACTGGGCCGGGGAGAACAGTGGCCGTTAGCTCCGTGGCGTAGCGGGGGCACCAGGCCCCCCGCCCCAAGGAGAGGGGGGCTGCCTCGACCGGCCCCTCTCGCCCTGCGCCCCTCAGTCTCTCTCCCCGGTTCTCCGGCTCCAATCATCGCACTTGGCCGCGCTGCTTAAATATGCAGCGGATACGTCATCTCCGAAGGTGGATCGGGCGTAAGTGGCCAATATCTATATAAATGTGGCCGAGGGGCGAACCGGCAGCAGGAGGCGAGCGGGGCCGGGAGGGCCGTACCCAGCAGGGCCAGCCGCGGAGCTCCAGTCGCCGGCACCGGAGTTTGACAGCCGCCGGGGCCGCTCCCCCGGGCCGCCCGTGCCTTCGGGGCGGGGACCCGCTGCCTCCCTGCGCCCGCCCCGTCTATTGCTCCTCGAGGAGGATGCCGGTGGGGCTCTCCTGGCCCGAGGCTGCGGCGCTGGCGCTGCTGGCCCTGGCGCTAATGGTCATCCTGTGCCGGTACCTGTGGGCGCTGCGCTGGAACCTCAGCCGGGACCGCGACAGCGCCCTGCCTCTGCCCAGGGGCTCCATGGGCTGGCCCTTCTTCGGAGAGACCCTGCACTGGATGCTCCAGGTAAGGCGCAGGGGGACGGGGCCAGATGGGAAGGGGCTGGTGGGAGCCCTGGGCTGACCCGCAGCTTGCCCCCAGGGCTCCCACTTTCACAGCTTCCGGAGGCAGAAGTACGGGAACGTGTTCAAAACCCACCTCCTGGGCCGGCCGGTGGTGCGGGTGACTGGTGCTGAGAACATCCGCAAGATCCTGCTGGGTGAGCACACGCTGGTCAGCACACAGTGGCCTCAGAGCACCCAGATCATCCTGGGCTCCCACACCCTGCTCAGCTCCATTGGTGACCTGCACCGCCAGCGCCGCAAGGTGAGCCTCACAGCTGCCCCAACAGCACACACAGCCCAGGCAGCACCTCCTGCCCAGGCCTGAGCCTTGGTGGCACATGGGACCCCTCACTTTAACCACCTGCCTCTGTTCCATCCCTTCTCCTCCTAGATCCTGGCTAGAGTGTTCAGCCGCACTGCCCTGGAATGCTATCTGCCACGGATCCAGAAGGTTGTGAGCTGGGAGCTGCGGGGCTGGTGCATGGAGCCGGGCTCCATCGCAGTTTATTCCTCCGCTAAAACCTTAACTTTCCGCATTGCAGCTCGGATTCTGCTGGGGCTCCGCCTGGAGGAAAAGCAGTTCAAGGACCTGGCCAAAACTTTTGAACAGCTGGTGGAGAACCTCTTCTCCCTGCCCCTCAACGTACCCTTCAGTGGGCTGCGCAAGGTACTGCCGCCTGCCCTGCTCCCTCTGCCTGGGAGCAGGGGCCTGGGACCCGGCGGCACAGACCCTCTGTCCCCAGGCCCACCAAGGCGCATTTCTGATGGGCCAGGACATCTGCAGCATATTCCGGGTCTGAGAGCCTGGTGTCCTGCCCATCCCAGCTGTCTCCCCTTCTCTTTGTGCTTGTCACCTGCTCCTGGTTGGCTTTCAGCACCTCTGGGCACTGGCTCCAGCTCATTGTAGAGCAAAGTGTTCCTCTTCTCGCTCGCCCCATGTGTTGCCTCTGTTGGCTCGGGTTAGTTTGTCATGTCTGGTCCTGTCCCATCTCATCCTGCCTGGACTCATGTTAGCCCATGGCAAAGGAGTCTGGGAGCATGGGCACAAAGGCAGGTGGGCACAGTGCACCTCAGTTTAGTGCTCCCTGTGCACGTAGAGCAGGCTGAGGACTTTAGGCCCTCTTATGGTTCTTGGTTCCTTGTCCCCTAGCAATGAGACAGCAATGGGATCCTGGAGGGAATCATGGCAGAGGAACAGTCTCCTGTGTCTCTTTCAACCTGCAGTTTCTCCCCTGCTGCCCTGCCCCTCCTTGCCTGTCTCCCCACAATCCTGCTCTAGGTATCAGTCCTGTGTCTCACCCCTCCTCTCCCATTTCAATCTGCATTCCCTCCTCCGGCTTTGGGTTCTCCACCCTTGCCGCAGCTCAAGACTCCTGTCCCTTTTAGCCAGATCTTGCTCAATGCCCCATTTTCCACTGTGAGCTCTGCCTCACCAGCTCACCTTACTGAGCCAGTCCCAGTTCTCCCCAGCCTCCCTGCTGCTCTTCTCCACCAGTTCAAAGCTCTTGTTTCCTATGTCCAGTTTTCCTTTGCAGGTTGTCACCAATGTGAGCTTTCATCCCCCATCCCTCCCTGTCCTCTCTCAGGGCAGCCACAGCTTGCCTGGCCCTAGACCAATTGCTTGAACTTGCATTTAGGTCCACTTGTCTTTCCCCTTGCTCCTCGCCCTGTTTCATTTGTCCAGTCCTTCCAACCTCGGTTTTCAGCCTTTGTATCTTATTCTCGACATCTGGTCATGGCCATTTTCCATCCCAAATCTCTGGTCCTTCTGGCTTTTTCAGAAGGCATCTTGATACAGACTCTGTACATCCCACTTCGCAAAGAGATTGCCAGTATCTTGTTTTGCTGAGAGTGCAACGCAACCAGAGATGAGCTGGGTGTGACTGATGCGTCTTTATCTACTATACCTTGGTAAAACTAATTTGCTCCCATCTCAAAGCTCATTTGCTCCCATCTCAGATGTGCCTTTCTGCTTGGACTGTTTTATTAAGTTGCCTCTTCTTGTCCCTTTGGATGAACTTCTTTTGTACCTTATACAACTGTAGGTTTGTTCAGCACAGATGCTTCTGGACTCAGTACTATGGGTTTACTGCTGCCTTTTCTTCTCAGAGTTTTCCTGGGACTTGTATTTGATTCACAGCAGCAAGGCAACAGAATCTGCAGCAATTCCCCCTAAACTGCTGCCTCTTTCAAGGCACTGGGGCTGATTAAACAATTCTTGCTGTTACAGATCTGGGGATTAAAGATTGCCATACTTGGGGTCCTCCTGTCTCTTGGTAGAGGGGACTCTTTCTTAAGTCTCTACTGAACTATGTGTGCTTCCCACAGGGGATTAAAGCACGGAACATGCTACATGAGTTTATGGAGAAGGCTATACAGGAAAAACTGCAGAGAAACAACCCAGAAGATCACAGTGATGCCCTGGATTTCATAATAAACAGTGCCAAGGAGCATGGCAAAGAGTTCACCATACAGGAGCTAAAGGTAAGGAGATCCCCACCTTGCAGTGTCCCTTCTGACTTGATGGCTGTTTGAGAGACCTGGGCTGAGGGATGGGAGTGGGACTGTTGAGAACCCAACATCAGCTGCTGGCTGACTGTTGAGAACCCAACATCAGCTGCTGGCTCCTGCCCTTCTCTTACCATCTCTGAGGACACCATCTCTAGTGCAACTGAGAAAGCCTGGACTTGGCAGGCCCATATGCTCTGGTGGGATTGTGCCTCTGCATTAGAAGACAGATGGTATTTAAAAAAGGAATTAATGCCTCTTTCTACCTTTCCTCTTCACGGACACCAGCCTTCATCCTGCCTTAGGGTGCTGGTAGGGTTATATGGGAGCTCCAAGGCTCTGTATGTCAGTGTGTATTTGGTAACCACCAAAATACTGTGCTGGAAATCTTTAGAGCTAGCTGTGTGCTCCTCAAACATCTCCCACCATCTGGCATAACGCACCATGTAGTTCATGCCACGGTATTCCTAGGGGCTGCAAGCCCAGAAATCTCTGAGATGATGTACCAAAATGGGTCCAGGGATGGAATGATGGATTCCAGGACATATCTTATCACTTTGTCATTAATTAGATCATCTAGTTTGTGGATTGCTATGATGCAACATGACACATCACTGTGATTTAGGGATGAATCAAGTAGTCCTTACTGAGCTGAAACTACCAGCTGAATATGAATAGTATTTTGACAAAAACCCTGGGAGAAAACTGTACCGTATCATTCATAGCTCCATGTCACTTGGTGTCAGTGGATGACACACTGCATTTATATAACAAGGTGTGAAGCAAATTTGCATGGGTACAGCAGCTGAATATAGTTTAAAAGTAGT
>JBCJKH010005106.1:0-13799 GCA_039877255.1 Loriculus beryllinus | reverse complement strand
ATAGCAAATAACAAAATATCAAAAGCCAGGTTGGATGGGACTTCAGCAACCTAGTCTATTAGAAGGTGTCCCTGCCCATGGCAGGAGGGTTGGAACTAGGTGATCTTCAAAGTCCCTTCCAACACAGATTATTTTATGATTCTATGAAAATCAGCCATAGAGATAGATATCAGAAGTCAGCACCTACTTATGATATGATTGGTTTTCCCAAACATTCACTACTGCTACATAAACTTTCAGGGGCACAAATACCTCTATATTTATATGACATCAGTTTGGTGAATTATTTCAGGAATACAGGCATATTTGGAAACAAAAAGTTCCATGGACAAATACGGGAAACCAATGCCTAACTAAATCTTCATTACTTAGCTCATTTTTGTCTAGTTCTGTATACCAGAGAATTTAGCTGCCTATCACTGGCACCTTATACAGGGATTTTCATAGCTCTAATTTTAGTGGATTTAATCATTGCACTAATATTCTTTTTGCTTTAGAGTTTCATCCACTGGGACGTGACAATGCTGGTAGGAAGCATTTTAGTGTCTGAAATTTGTTCTGAAAGATCAGAACATTTTGTGTGCTTGGAAACTGCTGGGTTTTTTTTTTAGTACAATTTTAGTCCTTATTCAAAAAAAATTTAGGGAACAGTACCTGCTTTTCAGCAGATGGTGAATTTGCAGCAGCCTTCACTTCATCATTCTATTTTCTTAATTAATGGTGGATGCATGGTCTGTTAAGATAAATAGCCTTTGTTCTGATCCCTGATTGAAAGAACAGGTTGTAAGCAATATTGTGCATAAATTATCTGATAAATAGCCATCATCTTCCTGTCTCGGTAAGGATAAGCCAGCACTGATTTAACCAGGGCATTCATACAAAATTATATTCATCATGAGAACATTCAAACACAAGAACATTCTCAGATACTGAGAAATGCCACTGAGATCCCTCCTTCAGATAATCAAGAAACCAGCTAACCAAAGGGGAATACAGACTTTAATGAAGTGAAGGAATCTAAACTGAAAAAAATATTTAGAAAAAGTTTCTGGTAAATGGCACAATTTATTGCTATTCTCTTGGCTACCTAATTTCAAAGCTCAACAGAAAAAAAAATTATTTGAGTTTACTACTTTATCTGAGTGGGGAAAAAAGAAATCTCTTTTCCTTCTCTGGTTTTAAAAGGCAGAAACAGGGCAGGTGGGCAGTCAGTATGATAAAGCAAAACTATTTGGCAACAAGCAGGAGATTGTAAAGCCCATTACAATTCTGAAACAAAAACTGCCTCAGGTATATTTTACGTTGATGCCTTCAGGTAGCTTGCGTGATTTATGGACAGCTACAAGACTAGAAACACCTATGACAGCCACAGATTTTCATTCTTCTAATGAAGTTAACTAAGGGCATTTAAAATGTCATTTCTTAATCTAAAAATGAATAAAAGCCATAGTTTTTCTTATGGGTATTTACGCATTTGAGATGAAGTGACTACAAAGTGGGAATTCTAAAAGTAATTACTTCCCATGCATTTATATTCCAGCCCAGAGAGTTAACACCTGCTGGCTGCCTTTCCTATAGAAAATTATTTGAAAGTTTTTGCATTCTCTCTTAGGAGTGAAGTACAACAGGATTTCTACACAGAACATCAGTTTGCTTTGCTTTTCTAATGTTTACAACTTCCCTGTAGTATTTATCAAGACATATACAACTCCCCATAGTTAAGAGCTGTGCAGGCTAACAGCAGGAATTCTTGGTGTTGATGGAGCTATTGATCATACAAACATTAAAATTATGTCTCCTGCAGTAAAAGCCGATAAAAGAGAGGTACATTAATCAGGAAATCTATATGCTTGTCAATAGAAAGGCTAACTTTGACAACGTAATGCAGCAGGCAGACCTACTGGACGGTGGACCAAAACACAAGTAACCCAGGTAGTGACCTTTTTGTTTGATTTCTGGCTGTGATGAAAGACTGTATGAGTAACTGGAATGTACAGAACAAATGGGGGGAGGCAAAGCACTAAGGAGTTAGCTGTTTAAATTGTTCCGTAGGAAAAACGCTTATTGCTACAGTGACCTTTAAGTTGTTCACCTAAAAAAAAACCCAAACAAAAATAAACAAAACCCACAAGAACAAAAAATGAAGAAAAAGAAGCACATACAGCCCCCAAAATCCCCAAAGCAAAATACAACCCCAACAACTAAGCTCCTAACTTCTGGTTCATGCTTTTGAGAAGCCCTATGTTAAGGGTCTGCATTAGCAGCACACAATTTGAAAATTATTTGATGCTTGGTACTTGGAGGAGGAGAAGGTGTTAATCACCATCTTTATAATTTTTCTTTAATACATTAACACTATTATTTTATGTATCAGGTTCATTATACATTCTTTTAAAGCCTTGAATAATAATTTTAAGTAGAAACTATAGTTGAGGTGTGATCTGTTCCTTAGATTGGAAACAAAACAGCACACATTGTTTTGGACAAAACCAGAACCTATTTTAGCACCTTCCTCATATGGGTTAGTCAAAATTACGCATTTGAATCCCTGGACAAACGTGTAAGGTACAGGACAAATCCTAAACCTTAAGAAATAGTACAACTTAACTGAGCTCTGCATTCTGAGTAAGTAATTCTAATGGTTTCAGACTGAGAACTGGGCTGCAAGATACTTCGGGAAAATATACCTTGCATTTTTCCATTTGTTGAATGACAGTTAACTGAAAATACTTGAAAAGAGAAATTGTATATGAGTTAAATGGGAAAGTTCTGAGTTACATTTATCTATTTTACCATTTGATGAAAAAACATGCATTAAACAATAGCAAAGCAGGCAGCAAACAGCAGCTTATTACAAATTTATAATTTAAAGAATTATTGCAAAAATCTTTGTTATTTGAGCTGACTCTGCAATTCTAACTTTGTAAAATAAAAAAAAACAAACAAACAAACAAAAAAAAAATCCCAAAGGATCAAAGAAAATTCCTGACATTCTATATGTTTCTTTTCCCTTGTATGTGCAGACTAGTGTATTACAAAGCAGTACAATCTTCAAATATGTATAACTACCCCCTGATGGAAAAAGTTACAAACAATTTTTGAAGCCAGGCAGGATATTTTTTGTCAGACAACCTTTACCTCCAAAACAAAGACAACAAAAATATCTCTCCCCATCATCATCTTAAGCATTGTCTAAATTTTCTCAATTTTCAATTTTACAAATTCAATATACAGAATTGTTGTAGACTGGCCAGTGCAGTCCTGACCACTTCATCCTGTATTCCTGGTATATATATATATATATATATATATTGATTAAACAAAGACCCACAGATGACAGGAGCTGAAGAGTTAGTGTTTGAGTATGGATGATTCTGTCCATGCAATTTTATGTATTTCAAAAGCATTTCAAATCACTTACTAAGCTTCCGTCAGTGGATTATTTGTCTCGAGGAGGAATAAAGAAGAAAGAGTAATTAGCTAAATAGGACTGAAATGTAACATGTAGAGACACACACACACACATATATACACAGACATACCTGCACACTTATTAGCCACTCAGGTGGTGCCCAATACACATATGTCAACATCAATAATAATATCAATATCAAATAAGTTAGTCACAGTTAACGTCTGTCTTCAAGCTATACAGAAAAACTCCACACCTCATAAACAAACATGTCTCACCTTGGATCTGTGATTTACTACTCACTGCACTGAAAAAAAATAACTAAAAATAAAAAGCTTTGAACTCATTTTAGAATTCCTTTTGCATGTATACTGAAATAAAATCTGACCTGATACAACCCAAACTACATAGGAACAGCACAACATAATGTTAATCCTATAACTTGTTAGTAAATAGTAAGAACATAAACTTTGAGACCATTTAAAATGACAGTAAAAAGAATCGATAAATTTTATTCTCCTAAACTACCCTAAAACTTTTGAAAATTATTTTCTTTCCTCTTTTTCTCATTAAGAAAAGGATTTTTTGTGTCACACAGCTCTTGTTTTCTCTCTTTTCTTGTCTGTGTTCCTCTTCTCTATTATTGCTTTGGTGCTAAACATTAACAAAGCCATAACTGGCACAAGCCTACCTAACTATTTTAGGACAATTTTATTGGAGTGTTTATTAGCTTATAAAAAACATCCTTGGGTATCAGAAATACATTGTTTGTATCTTCTGATGTTCCACATTCTTTCAAAGCAAAATCTGGAGAGGATTAAGACAACCCCACTCAAACAGTAACTCTAAAATCAATTGCCTGACTCAGCAACAAAGTATGACTTTGTAAAAGAAATAAAGTTTAGAACATTTACTCCTTTAGGTGCAGACTTCATCACAAAGGAGACTGACCTTGCAGCCTCACCTGATTAATCAGTAATGCTAGTGATTGCCCCAGTGCTGCTAGAGTGCAAAACCACTCCATGGTAGTAGAAATGGATCCTTTAACAAAGATTAATGTTGACCACTATGACAACTCCTCTCTAGTTTTATTCACTTTTCTAACTGTTCTGAGACATGGGATTGTGAAACCTTGCAGTTTTTATCCTCTCCAGTACTTTCACATTAGGTAGGATCCTCCACTTTTATTTTTGGTCACCTCACTTCATTTTTAGATATATTTCCACTTATCACCTGAAATATGTTAACTATTGAAGATATTTATAGAGCCGCAATAACCATGCAACCTAAGTGCTATAAATTTATTTTTATACCTACAACATTATTTAGCCTTCATACACATATATGACCCAGATATAGTGCAGAATTAATATGGACTTCATAACTGATGATAACCCTGGGTTTGGAAACCAAGTTAGATAGGTTTACGCTGGTAACTAAAGTTATAAGCTTTTTTCTAATAACAAGTAAGTAGAAGAACATTTGTTACTCACCTCAGAAAGATTACAAGAACACAATCTACTTCAGCAGGTGAACAATCAGAATACAGATGCTGACTCCCCTACTCAGCACTTGTCAGGCTGTAGGTGGAATACTATGTTCAATTCTGGTCCCCACAAATCAAAAAAGAAAAAAATGGACTGGGTCCAAAAATGGACTGGGTCCAAAGAAGGGCCACAAAGTTCCCCAAAGGGCTGAAGAACCTTCCCTGTGAGAAAAGACTGAGGAGTTATGTCTTTTCAGCTGGGAGAAGAGGTTTAGTGGGGCCATGACTTTCCAGTACTTCAAGGGCGGCTAGAAGAACAGTAACAATACCAGACTGTTCAGAACGACACTTCACTAAATTTGAGGTTAAAGATAAAAGAGTCAAAAAACCCATCAAACACTCCCCGCCCCTCCCAAACAATCAACGACATCCTCCCAGTATAACTGCAAATTTAAGACAGTTTGCTAAGATCACAAACCAAATAGCCTGGAAACATTAACATTGTTAGGAAAGGAATCTAAGTAAGAGAAAATAGGTAAGGAGCTGCATTTTGTACGACTAAAAAGAAAAATACTTATGCAAATAAGGGAAGGAGACAACTGTCTTACATGAAAGCATGAAGAAAATATATTTATGAAGAACTGAAGAAACACCTAGATGACAGGTTTTGGAAAAGAAACACAGCTAAGAAAGGAAGCAAGGTAAGTATGCAATTTGAAGACCAACTCTAATTTTCATTCTGTACCACTTAAGCAAGCTCACAAAGAATAAGGGAAGAAACCCTACGGAAGGATAATATAAACTTCCTTCTTGCCCCAAATATTATTTTTCCTTCTTTCATTTCATAGTCTTAACTAAATATAGAAAGTAGAAAATTGATTTAATCGAGTTTAATCATCAAGTATATGTATTAATATAATATTACTGAAACTGGACTGTTATGCATCAATAAAAATGTTATTTAATATATTTAATTTCCATATTTTAGCTTTTGAATATTTACTCAGACTAGGAGACAATAAACACTGTCATTTGTAGCTATGCATCCTTTAAAGTACCACAAATGTTTTTGTTCAAAACCAGAAGTCTTTGTGTATGAGGCTGTGTGGCAACATTTTGTTAGCAGAAGGGGGAAGAAGGGGTGCTACACAGTAACTTCCGTAAGAAGCTGCTTGAAGTTTCCCCTGTGTCTCATAAGGCCAGCACCAGCCAGTTCTGACATCGGCCCACCACTGGCCAAGATAAAGACTATCAATGACTGTGGTAGTACCTCGTAACAACGTATTTAAGGAGGTGAAAAAGTTACTGCCCAGTTACAGCCAGAAGAAAGAGTGAGATCCTGTAAGAAAAACAGCTATGCAGAAACCAAAGTCAGTGAAGAAGGAAAGGAGGAGGTGCTCCAGGTGCTGGAGCAGATATTCCCCTGCAGCCCATGATGAAGACCATGGTGAGGCAGGCTGTGCCCCTGGAGCCCATGAAGGTTAATGATATACACCTACATCCCATGACAGAGCACATGGATGCCCAAAGGAAGTTGTGACCCCATGGGAAGCCCATGCTGGAGCGGACTCCTGAAGGATCAGCCAATCTCTGAAGAGCCCACAGTGGAGCAAGCTTGCTGGAAGAACTTGTGACCTGGTGACCGGACAGACACTGGAGGAGTTCGTGAGGAACTGCAGCCTGTGAGAAGAACTCACGCTGGAGAAGTTAATGAAGAACTGTCTTCTGGAGGAGGAACTCCACACTGGAGCAAGGGAAGAGTATGAAGAGTCCTCCTCCACAGGAGGAAGGAGCAGCACAGATAATATGTGATGAACTGACCACAGCCACATTTACTTGTCCCCATGAACTGCTGGCAGGGAAGAGGTAGAGAATTCAGAAGGAAAGTTAAGCCTGGGAAAAACAAAGACTTAGGGAAAGGGTGCTTTTAAGATTTTGGGTTTATTTCTTATTATCTTACTCTGATTTGATTAATAATAAATTACTTTCCCCTTGTCAAGTCTGTTTTGCCCATGGCAGTAATTCCTGAGTGGCATACCTATCCTTATCTCAAGTTATGAGACTTTTGTAGGCATTTGGTACTCAGTCAGGGTCAACATGCCACACTTTGAAAATCAAAACTGTAAGCAACTATGATTTTTTCACATTCAAATTTTAAGGTATCTGTAAAGCTTCTTATTCAGATTTTTTTCTTTCTTTTTTCCATCACCACAATCTTATGTACTAGAAAGCACATGAAAATGAATGTTAACTTCCACCTGGTTCTGTCCTCTCATTTAGAAAGGTAGCTATTTCACAGCCATAATAGTAGCTGCAAAGTAGTAGTTATCTCTAGCAAGTGTCCTATCCAAAGAGAAACAGAAGAGTCAAAGTCTATTTATGTGCAAAGACAGCCCTTTCTTCCTGCACCTTCTTTCTTGAGAGCTTCTGGAGAAACACACAAGACCTCTTCTATAATCTAGGCTTTTCATCACATTGCAAAATCACTGACAGGCAGATGTAATAATTACGTGTAGAGCATCTAAAGACTGTAAATTGAAATCTTGACTAAAATTATTTTTATTTTCTTCATAAAGTAACTACAAATCTGTAAGTGTACACTACAAAAACATTCAAACTACCTTAATAACTGAGCACCTGTCAACTGTAGTTACTGTCTCTGTTCTGCTGTTTATCATGGAAAGATTGAAGGCACTAGATTACCATTTTTTCTTTTTTTTTTAGTTTTAACAGAGAATTGTCTCATGAAAGAAAGTCTGCTTGTTTATTTATTTGAGTGTAATTCAGGATTATGGCTGAAATTTGCAAGTTTATACTTTCTCATAGTACATACATGAAAACATACATCCTGCAGAGGAAAAAGATTATGTAGTTATATCAAAATATTACCCTTATTACCTGCACTCGAGGACAGAGAGGTTTTTCTAGGAAATGAGTCATTTACAGGTTGATTTCAAACTTATAGGTCACAGAACCATTAGGGTTGGAAGGGACCTCTGGAGATTACCTAGACCTGCTAGATAAAGTTGAAATTGTCTTCAATCTTAACTTTGTGCATAGAAAAAAAAAAGAAGGAAACATCAGGGGGCAGCAAAGGACTCTAGGCAGGTAGAGGACAAGACTAACTTGGGCATTTCTGCTATAGTAAAGATTCAGAGGGGCTGAGAAATGTAGAAAAAAAAAAATTGTTTTAGGCTTATGGTTGGGTTTTTTTGTTCCTCCTACTAATTCCGCTTTGACTCCTCCAGCTGCTTACAAGTACCAAACCCCTGCTTGCTATATTGCAAGTATTTTCACAGCCTAAAGGATTTAACTCCCAGATTACCTCAGTTATGCTCATAACTATGAGATCAGTCTTATTAATGAGACAGGCTATGTTTTTGATTATTAGAAGACTGTAATTAAAAAGGAAGAGAATTCATTATTAGCAGGAAAATTAACACATGAATGGTACCTGATCCTGCACTGTCCACCACTGGAGGACACCTTCATCACTATGACAAAACATGAGCTTTCCAGTGACAATGTCCCCAGTGAAAGTCATATTCCCCCTTAGCCGAAGTTAAACTTCAAGAAGAGTTTTCTTTTGCTCTGGTGTGGGTTCTTATGACCATTAAAAAATGTAATTCTGTCCACAGCGGCAAATCAGATTATAAATCCATCATCCTCATCAAATCTGCTATTTGCATACAGGAAATCTAATACATCACATAGAGCATGCTACTCTTCTGCACTTGCACAACAAAGCCACCATGACCTCGCCCAGTCAAAGTAACCACACACAGCAGCTAATACTGGTAGAAACCTATCTCAACACATACAGAACATAAAACCCTTCAGGACGGATTAAGGAAACTAGTTGAATTAGTTTTCTTACTTATTTCAGCACACATGGATAGTAATGGGCTTTTAAGGGGCAAATGTGAGGCTTATGCAGGATCCGCAGTTTTAGTAACTACCCCAAATCATTAAACTTTCACTAGATATCTTTAACAGAAATCAGAGAAAGCTAGAAACAAGAGAAGCTATACTCCCAATATTTCTTTGTTTCTCCATGGTTGAAAACGTGACAAGAAGACATGCTAAAGGAGAACAGATATTGGCTCATACAGAATCTACAGAGAATGGAACAGATTCAATTTAATCTACTGAAAATAAACGCTCTTTGGCTGATTAGATACCAAAGCAGTTATCTGCAAATGACTGCTTTAATTTACACTGAATTTTGCCTCATCACTATTCTGCACTGTATCTCTAGCCTGAGAGGAAAAAGAAAACAAAAGTAGGGGATAGAAGATAAAAAGAAATCAGAAAGAGAACAGTATCACTTCTTCGCAATATAGAGATGCATTTCCTCAGCCTTTTCTTCAAACCTACAGAGTTTATCTTGCAGGAGAATTAGCTGAAATAAAGCTCCTGAAATATAACAATCCGAAGAGGACTTAATTAGTTATATGCATGGTTACATATATTCAAAGTAATTAAACATTCAGGTTAAAAATTCAGATTTAATTCTTCCTGGTTTTTTTCACTGATATTTACCCAAATGCTACCTGACCTTTTTTCTCTTACAGTTACATTCACCTGATCCAAATGCAGTAAGTGGGAGAAGCTGTGAACATATCTACAAAGATTAAGTTTAGATGGCTTGCTTTTGTATCATAGAATCTATTGATACAGTTTACCAAAAGTGACAAACTGGGAATAATGCACAATAACATTATGGAAGTAATGCACAATGACATTGTATTTTGAATGATTAAAAAAAAAAAAAAGGTAACAATTAAAGTATTGTATAATTCTTCCTATGATTCCTACAGTCAAATTAACATGGTAAACTAAGTAGGATTATGTGACACACAAAAAGCTGCTTACAAATGGGTGTTTAAGTCAGACAATGTAGTGTTAAGTGAGAAACAAATGAAGGGTGAAGAAAAGCTAAACAGCTTTTCAACATATTTTATCACTGAGGTGAAAACATGGTAGTAATTGATTTCTCAGTTTTCCTAGAACAGCAGTCAAAACAATGCAGCCATCCTGGGGAACCCACTGGTTTAGAATATTACCATTTTATGCCCTTGACAGTTTATTTTTGAAACCAAATTACACAGGATCTCGGCACCAAGTTTTCTTTTTGATGACTAGGACAGTGCAAGATGTAGCCGCATTTAATGTAAAATGAAGCATCAGTTCCTGTAATCATGTCCCTTCTACTTCACACTCATTGACAAGTTTATGAAGCTAGTTTCAAGTTGCAAATGAATCAATACTTTCTGGCCCATGATACCACAGAATACATAACAGTTGCATTGTTCTACACACTCTTAACAGTAAATCAACCTATATCCTATCACAGCTAACCCCAGCTTCCATAAGGATTTGCACAGCTCGCACTCAACAACTGGAGTCTCTGTGTTTCTCAGAAAACTAATGTACGGTTCTTCCAATGACCTTATAACTGTTCTTACCTGTCTTACAAACCATTGTTACAAACATGCATTTTGAATTAACCAATGTCCTCAACTTCCATTTTAGTGCCAGACAGGCAAATGAAAGCATAGGTTTCATTTCATAATAAAAGGACAAGGACTAGTTGAACAATGCATCTTTTCTGTTAAAAGGTCACTACTGCACCACTGCCCATCTTCAAGCTCCTGTGTTTAGTTTCTCATGATCACATTGCTGAAAAACATTAGAGACCTTAATAATGTGTTTCTCTCTTGACATCCTCCAGAAGCCATTTTAAGTATATATTTTAAATAATTCACACTATAAAGCATATAGTTTCCTTCCAGACTTTTCCATATACAAGTCAATAAACTTGCATTTCTCTTTTTTATTCACACCTGGAAACAACTGATGTCATCCAGCTTTATACTGTATTCTCTAGCAGTACATGACAGTGCTAACAATAATTTTGCATCTGCTACCTTAGCACCTCTCTTAAGAATAGTATAAATATCATATAAACTTCTCCTTATAGTATATCAGATATGCATCAGGGTCCTTTTACAGTGCTCCCATTTAACTCTGAAATGTTTAACTGCAAATATGGTCCCTTAAAATCAAATGGCTCAAACACAAGGTTTCACATCGTATTACTCTGACAGTTTAGTACATTAAAAAGATAAGCTTTTATCTACATTTAGTAGACTAAATCAACACATTTTATTAGTTGATAATTTCTACGATAACATGTTGGCAAAAAAAAAAACCTACCCACAAATTCAGTTATCAATGAAAATCTCACTTTTATGTGGGTGATCCAAGTATCAAATTAGCAACATTGTCATAGCTTTTGGCTTACTGTTATTGTTACCAACAATTTTATAGCTACATTTTAAAAGGGCAATTACTCCACAGCTGTTGAATGATACTAAACTAACAACCTTAGCACAGCTTAAGTATTTCAGCTGTTGCACCTATTTCCAATTGAATTATTAGTGGAAATGGTCTATTACAGCTATCTTTTCATTTGCTTCAGTACAACCTAACAACTGAATACAAGGCCTGTCACTTTTTAGATTTGACAATTCACCGTTTGAAATGTATTCTTCTAAATTGTTTTACTTCAGATCTAGAGAAATCAGATACTTAAAGAAAAAATATTTTCTTGAATCTGCTACTTACCTTCCTTCTCCAGCATCTATTTTATCTACACCTGACTGTTCTTATGCATTCAGAAAAAGGTTATTAGTAGCAGACACCTTTACAGGTAACAGATCCAATGAAGTGCAGCTGAGTTCTATTCCAGTGCAGACTGCTGAGCTACCCACCAGGATAGACTGGATATAACATTGGTTAGCACTCAGAGAGTAACAGGGAGCAATCACATGCTCCCTACCACTTTAAAGTATAACAGTCCAGCGAATGGTATTGTGGTTTCCTTCCAAGTCTGCATTTTCCATTGTCAGAAAGGATATAGTACTGGGCAGGCAGTGGTCTGAATTGGTAAGACTCCTACAGTGGACTGGCATAACAATGACTTAGTGACTTGTCTGCTCATTTTCAGATTCCAATAATCATTACCTTACACATGCAGAAAGGATTACATAAATGGTACATTTTAATTAAGTTGTAATAAAAAATATATATAAATCCCCAGCAGTATATAAAAATAAATTCAGTAGAAAAAAGGGTTTGAAAGGATTGAGATGTTGCTGCCACAGAAAATTGAGTGCCCCAAGTAACAGTAGCCACTGAAGTAGAAACCCTTTAGCAGTTCCTTTTAGTTTAGAATTTACTGACATCTATTAAGTAGATGTGATATTGTCATGCATTTCACTGAGATTACTTTGATGCCAAATGATTTTGTTTGTATTTTATAGTCTTAAAAATTGTAGATGTTTCAACACTATCAAAGCTAATCTCTATACTTCTTAATTTAATGAATTTAATGAAATTAAAGTGCTTTAAATAATGGCAGCATAACTAATTAAATACATTTTACTCTATTAACAAGAGACTCAAATCATTACTTAAATTTCTGGTAATGTTCCAACACATTACCTCATCAAACCTGTAGGACTACGAATTTGTTCAAACAAATAGCATTGTACATTCTTCTCATTTAACTAATTATGTTAATGAAATTGTTCTTATCTGAATCTTCAGCAACGAAAATGGATATGTCAGTCTCTCTCTGTTAGTCAAGTAAAATCCCTATAATCTTGTGACTTTGCTTTTTAATGCCTAAGTATATATAAAACCTCCAGAGTAGCCAAGTTAACTCCACCATATAATAGTCACTGTTGTAAAATTTGACTTTTACTGCATTCTAATCTCAGAACCAATTAGCACACTTTATGACTCCATTTGGAAGAGCTCCAAGTTTACAACCATATCACTATACTTCATTATTCCTTTATTTAAACAGTCTGACTCAGACCCTTGCTACTGTATGGTGGTCTACGACAAAGCTCTCAAAACACTGCATATATTAAACAGATGTCAACACCACAGACTTTTCATTAGCTGCTCTTATCTTATTATAACATTTACTCAAGCTCCTGAGCACTGGGAACCATTTGGTGACAGATAGATCCTTCAGACTGGACAAGAGGGCCAAAAAAGCCATGGGAAAATTTTCAAAGACATTAAACCCCCACCAAATAAGCATTTATCAGAATTGTGACCATTATAATCTATGAAATAGATATCTTTATTTTCTTAACAGATTTTGTATATTACCACTTCTTAAGGCAACTGAAGTATGTCACAGAAATGCCAACAAATTGCTTTGCAACTACAAATAGTTGCAAAGATTTCAAAAAGCACCCTATAGCAGAATACCAGGTTGAATGCTGGCTTTTTAGAATATGAAGAAAATACAGATAAAATAGTTATTTTTAAACCAAGCAGCCCTAAAAAAATTATGTACTTTGCTTCTAACTTGGTGAGAAAACAAAATTTTCAATGACCATAGTGTGAAATATGAAGTCACTCCTTTAAATGGCTTAAAAGGTTTCATTGAGGGACAAAGTCAATAAAGCAAAAGCAAACAGCGCTGGGCTCATGACCGTAGCCAGAAGAGCAAGTGATTAGTATTTGCTACAGGTTTATATACCTTCACTATTGGATTAGTCACATACATATTCATAATTCCCACATATATGCGGGGAATATTATAACTAGGAACTTATATCATAAGTCTCCTTCTTTTGGCATCTGCGCAATGCTCTCTGGTGACTGTGGGCAGGTGTCTTGAGGATGAAGTAAGCAGTCTTCCTCTTGTGAGTAGGGGTCTTGAGGATGAAGTAAGCAGTCTTCTTCACAGTGTACTTTCCACCTTTGGCACAGCTGGACTCCCCAGTAATCACACAACTAGCTGAAACCAGCCATATCTGTAATTATTCTGATAACTAGCAAAGATTTAAAACAGTGTGACCTTCCTGCAAAATT
>JBCJKH010005097.1:6332-19162 GCA_039877255.1 Loriculus beryllinus | reverse complement strand
TTCCTTTAAAAGATTATGTAAAGAAAATAAGGGTCAATGAGGTGCTGGGGAAGAAACTGACCTTTTAGAACTGATGAAAATCATCATGGAGTCATAGAATCATAGAATGTTTGGGTTGAAGGGAACCTTAAAGACTATCTAGTTCCAATCTCCCTGTCATAGGCAGGAACAACTCCCACTAGACCAAGTTGCTCAAAGCCCTGTCCAGCCTGGCCTTTAACAATTCCATGGGTGGGGCCTGAAAAGTGTACTGTGACTATACAGCTATGAATATGATTTACTCAAGTGTCACAATAAACTTGATAGAGAATTCAGTATTTTCTGCTTAGACTTGCTCTCTCATGTTTTAATGGACTGATATATTATTTTGAGGTTAAATTTCTTGGACACGTTCCACAGAATGTCCAATGTTTCTTAGAGATGTTCCACAGAATGTAGATTCTATGGAATGGAGAGTCTAATTTGCTTTTCCTAGTACAAGGTCTTCAGGACTCTGGAGGTACTGGATATGTTGTATTTGTAAATTTAACATGATTTCTGGAAAGCACATTTCTACTGTGCATATACAGTAGAAGCACATGGGAAGCAAAGTTTTTAAACAAAACGTAGTAAAAAGCTGAAGACAAAAGCTTAATTTTGCTGTTCTTGATTTCAGTTTGCAGATTTTGTCTTAATGGTCTGTTACAGCCATTGTAGTGAAGATACAGACAAAGAAAATTGCTTTGACTCTGCAAAGTGTGACAGACTTGATAGTTAACAAAAGTGAATCTGAACATGTCAATGTGCAGCCATTTCCTTGCACTGAACTGTACTACTGATCCAGAGCCCAGGAAAATGCATGAGAACACTGACAAACTCTAGAGACAGGAAATAGCAGATCCTGAAAACCAATTCAAAATTGCTAGTTTCAATATAAGCTTCAGAAACTGGCCAGCAGACCATTGAGGCAAAAATATGTCACCTGAAGTTTCAGCTTTCCAATCCAAAGTGGATAGTTTCAGTCAAGGATGTCTCCCTTGCCCAATGTAGATAAGTTTTAATGTTATTTGCTTTGCATGTGGCTGTGGAAGACATTGAAGGGTCACTATCTGAGTTAAAGCAAAACAAAAGTATGTACCTTTACATTGTAGTAGACTAAGACAAGCTTCAACCATGTGATTATGTGATCAGGGAAAATACTGTAACTTTTTATAGTAATTTTCAAAATGTTTCATTGCTTTCTATATATTAATGGATAATTTGCTTGCACATGTGTGTAGTGTGAGTTTTTGTTGCCTATAGGAGCACATACATACGGGTATATGTGAGCAAAATCTAAAGTACAGTCAGACTTTAAAGGCATTTCAGCAATAGCAAATCTGTCTCTAAAGGATTAGGTACTGGTCATACAGACAGTTTTGTGTCACAGTGGAAACAGCAATCACCTCATTTGAATCTCAACTTGGGGACTACCATTCCAGCAGTATGTGGCTTTCTGTCTATGGGAGTGCCTGAAGAGCCATCTAGAATGTGTAATGCCTAGTTTGGATTTGTATGAGAGCAGTTCGTAGAAATAAAAAACTGTCCCACTGTATTTCATTCCCCTTGAAATGTGACATAACAAATGCACAGACCAAATTATGCATGTGAAAACACACTGAATAAATTCACTCAAATGTTAAAGTTACAGTAAATGAAAAAAATAAATCTGAACTCCTTGTAGGCATTTGCACAATCAGCACAGTAATCTTAATCTATAATCCTCATGTGATGTAATCTGCTTTGGTCTATCAGAAGCAATCATGCTACGTCAGCTCATTCCAGCTATGGTTTGGGTTTGTTCTTTTCAATTCTACTAACTGAGAATTGAGGGGGAAAATCCCAAAGTGAATAAAAAATATTAAACTGAATATTAAAAAGCTTTCTCCCTGATTTTAAGATTTTATAGAAATTGGCAGGTAATTTGGAGCAGTTATCGTGAAGAAAACCCCCATATTTTGTTAGTTGTAGAGCTGCTAAAACTTTTTTATAGATATGACACTGATAACACCAGTCCACAAAAATATGTTGCTGATTTAATGGGAAATCCCAAATCTCCCCACAGTTCATTCCCTTAGTTTGCAGAAGGAACAGTTATCAGTTATGCTATATAATATATATATATAACTGTTATATATATAACTGTGTATATATATAACTGTGTGTATATATATGTGAGATATATATAACTGTTAACAGTTATCAGTATATGCTATCAGTTATAAGAAAATATTAGACAGTGGCTCAGACAGGAAAGATAAGTCTGCACTAGCAGCTTTCCAGAGTTGTGTATGTGTGTGTGAGAGTAGTGCACGTGGCAAAAGGGTTTTGGATCAGGGCCAATGTTCTAAATGTTAGCTATGTTCTAAATCTTTTTTGTTCACGTGCTGCCTGTAACTGCATTAATTTTATTACTGATAGTATTCTGAATTAAAAAGGATTTAAAAAAAAAAGCATTATATAATGAAATATTCAAGGACACAAACAAAAGTACAGCACTGCTATATTCCTGGCCTGAAAATAGTGGTTTCCTATGTAAAATATATCTTGAATAGGCTAAACCTTATATAAGATGGTTATGTTATAAAACAGTATGTGGAATCAAATTACTCTGCTTGCTACACTGAGTTGGAGTCACTGATTTTGCAATCTGTGTTCAGTATTAAGAGCTACAGAAAATACTCAGTTGCGCCAGGGAGGATATGAAGAGATTAGAGAGACCAATATATCACAGACTAACCTCTTTGCTCTGGACATTCAGAGGGACACAGGCAATTGTCATTCTACTGCTACCTGGAGCCACTCTATATGAAGACAAAAAAATCAAGATTGCAAGTAAAGGTAAAGTTTAAGGTAAGCAATTCTTTTTTCTGCTTATAATTTTTCATGATGAGCACCTTTTCCATATTGAATTGTGAATGTAAATATAATTTATAATAGCAATAATAAAAAAAAAAAAGACTCTAAGGAGCCGAACAGTTACTAGTAGCAACTAACTCCACTTTTGTTTTAAATTTCCATAGTAAAATTCCTAAGTGACAGCACTGTCAATCCCAGCTTTATTTAAATTATGGTAAGAAGGTTACTTCTAGCACAGAGGTAAAAATGAGGATACCATTAGGAGTTGCTTATTCCTTGAAAATATCAAAAGTTTGTATGGGTACATAAAAAAACACATGCTAGAAAACAGATAAGCAAAAAGAATGCTTTTTATTTCATAGAAGCATGTTATACATTAAAAGGCATTGTAGTCTTATATTACATAATATCACATTAAAATTAATTGTTTTATAAAATAGGTTAATAGTCGATAATAAATTATAATTAAACACCATTTTTATCACTTTTTTTGCTTGTCCCAATGGGAGATATTATAAACCAGATTACTTTCTTAGTATTTTCATATTGTATACTGAATTTTGAGGGTTATGCTTAAATTTCTACTTCTTGTGTGGATTACCTTTTTCTGGCTGTGTTCGCCAGCAGTAGGATTAGCAGGTCTGTGAGGGGTTTTAGGGCATCATTAATAGTAGCTATACACAAACAGTCAAACCATAACTTCACACTATGAAGAGAGTGGTGTTTCTTGGAGGTGTTCATGAACAGTGAAATAATTGTCTTTCAAATTTTTTCTTGAGGAAGGGAAAAGGCAAAGAAGTAATAATCATCAGAGCAAACAAGGATGAGAATAAAACCTGGAGAAAAATAACTGCTTCAACTTTACTATTCCAGTCTCTACTGTTGTGTAATATTCTCTGTAAGCGTACATACAGGGGTGCTATACAATTAGTCATATTGCTAAACGCAGCTATTTTGCATGGCTAAAGTTTCATGTGTGTAGGAAAAATGGTCTTAAAAATACTGAGAAGTAAGGCATTTTGATTTTTGGGAAGCATCATAAACCTCATTGCTGAAGATATTTACTAATTCTAGAAATGTCCAGGTTCTTGAAAACATCTGCTGATAAAGTATTTCATTTGCCATTTATTCCAGCAATTAAGTAGTAAATTTGTACCACAAGTCCAGTTTTGATCAAAATTCCTTACAGGTACCGAGCCTTAGACTACTTATAAGTAGCTTACAGAAGAAGTTCTTATATGTAAATATAAAATGAGAGTTATTAAATAGAAATCAATAGAAGCTGAGTGACAAGAGTAGGAGCTTAGAACTGAGCTGGCTTTTGAAATTTTTATTTTGATGTTATATACAAGCCTACTGACCTTGTGAGGGAAATTTTATGCTTACATCTACAGTGTTTTGGCCAAGAATAGTAATTTTTAGTTATTTCTTTTTGTGTACAAATCTTCTTTTTCCCTCCTCTTTTTCTGCTCAAGCTTTCTACAATTTTTCTTGGTGCCTATAGAAAATTTGAGAATGAGGATAACTGCTTAGTTCATGTCCTAGGCAGTTTAGGTCAAAAATATAACAAATAAGGCAAGGTGTTAGTCCTCTTCAATTTGCGCAAACCACATGGTAGCAGAGAAAACATATCTATCAGCTGAATAATTCAGCACATCCATAGCATTACCAAAGGTAACTGAGTGATTCAGGAACTTCTGCTGAGGAGTTAGGGAAGAACTTAGTTGTAAAGGGATTTAAAAAAATAAAATAAGATTTAAAAATGTAGGTAGTCCTTAGGGAAGCACTGAGTCAGGATCATGGAAAGCTGAGAAGATACAGAAATAGCTGTAAATTCAAACCTGGCAGTTTGTTTAAGTTTGGTTTCTTTAAGAGATTTGTTTTGCTGCTCTGGAGTCGTTTCTGGAAGAAGACAATCTTTAATGAATGTGGAAATTTAGGTACGAAGGAGATTTCTTTAGTCTTATTTTATCTCTTGAATTTTTAGGTCTGGGGTACATAGTTAATGGCAAACATACCTGCACTAGAGTTTGTCTATAAATTCTTCATATGTAAATGAAACTGGGAGAGTTGCCTCTTTAACACAGAGGAAAACATTTAAATTTATAGGGCTTTTTTTGCATTATGTTTTTGCTGCAGACAAACTCAGAAAGTATCCTACTGGAAGGCCTAAGAAAGAATCTCGATCATATTTTACAAAGATGAATCTTAGATTTCAAAGTCACTTTTCCAGGTCAACAGTAAGAAAATGAAGGAAAGGAGAGATAGTCTGGTTTTGTTTTGGTTTTTTTTTAAGCAAAGACCTTGTAGGTGCATATTTTCTTTAAATCTTTGCATAAATCTATTACTTTCATGATAAAATACTTAAGTCTTCTCTACAAAAATAGGACAACCAAAGATGTTGTGGTAACGGACAGAGTTGAGAACTCAGTAAGGTCATAGCCCATCCCTCCCACCAGGACCTAGTGGGAATGCTCAGCTACTCTTTGATCCTCTTCTTTCTGTGGTTTCTAAGTTATAGCTGACTATTTTTACTTTTATTTTTGTAAATGTAGTACAGGTGTTAAGGGAATTATAGATAGATGGAATGATGACTTGTAGATACTCCAGGGCAGGGGAGGAAGAGGGATGAGATGAAAGGGGGGGGGGGGAGGGGGGGCGGATTCATGTGGGAGAGAATATTTGCTTGTTTTAGCTGAATTGTAGATTTGTCTGTCTTCATATCCTCAGAACTTCTTTGTGTGAATTATTCCAAAAGACTTTTGGAACTGTTAAGAAACTTCAGTAAATCTGCTGCAATTCCAAACCTTTCTGTGCTATATAAACCTTTCTGTGCTATATAAGGTTCTTTTAAAGTGTTTCAGCTGGTGAGAACTGAATTGAGAGGCTGAAATCAATGGATGCAATAGAAAAAATATGTAAACCCAAATGGGTGAGGTTTATTTTAAACTGTATCAGTTTATAGTAGTAATTTAAAGCTGAGCTCGTTATATTTCTAGCTATATACTCTTCTTTATATAACAGTCAGTGTGGTAAAAGAAATGAACTGGATGTTTTTACACAGTGTGCTTGCTGCTGTTCTATAATCTAATCTCTGATAATCTACATCTAATAATCTATAATCTATAATCTAATCTCTTTTTTGTTGTTGTTACTGCCTTAGGAAACCCTGTAGCTGAATTAGATCATAGGAATGCTTGTGACTTTGGTATTGTGAAACACCATGGCAGTTTTAATGGTATTCTACCAAACTACTGGAGTGCAGTAGAGTCTCCATTTTTGGATGTATTCAAAAGCCCCCTGGACATGCTGCTGAGCAATCAGCTCTAGGTGGCCCTGCTTGAGTGGGGGAGTTGGACAAAGTGATCCAGATGTCCCTTCCAACCTCAGCCAATATATTGTTCTGTGATTCTGGAAATGTTCCAACAAATTTGTAAAAATATGCTTCTATCACCTGGCCCATGAGAGCTCAGTCTATTTTCAGAAGCAGTATTTGAAACAGTTCACATAGTCCCTTCCCTCCATGCTTCAAGCTGCTACAAAGACTTTTTTGTCAACTCTAGAATGTGTTCTTGATCTTAACTGCAGGTGGGTTTTGCAGTGGATATATTGGCCAGGGGCTTGTACTGTAAGGAAAGAGTGCTCTTTAAGACAGGCTTATAAACTTTAATTTTCAAGAAGACATTTAAACTGAAATTCATATGAAGGCATAAGGACATCCAAGCTTTAGGCAAGTTGTCTGACTGACTTCCCATTTAGTTAATGGAAGCTTACACCAAGCTGGTTAACTTTCTGAGTCTTACACTGCTCCCTTGAGTCATGTGCCCACAGGCAGGTTTGTAATGCCATTTAATATGCCTTTCACTGGCTGGCAGATACAACTGGGTATTTATAAAAGAAATCCTGTACCTCCTAAAAGATCTCCATCTCTCTGCATTGGCAGCTGAAGTCTTGAGTAGCATATAACATGTTTATGCAAGTGAATTCCATCTGTTGTACACCTAACTCTGCTTTTCTGTTTTACGGACTGGCTCTCCTCCAACTACAATGGGAGTCTGAACAGTTAGCTCACATGTAGAGTCAACCTGTAGGTACTTCAATGTAGGCATCTTAATTCAGTTAAATGCTACCTTAGAATCTAATTGCTTAGTGGAAAAATGCTCAGGAGGACTTTGATAATCTACATGCTTATTTATAGTGAGCAAAAATTTAAGAGAAGTGGACGCCAGGACCCAAATGAATTTTCTTCCCAAATCCATTAGAACTAAAGCTGTTGTGGTTTCCTATTTGAAAGTAGTGAGGCCAAGCACATGTCATTAATACACCTGCACACTCAATTACTCCTTTAGTACAGACATGGCCAACAGATGAACACAGAAAGACAGTGTCTTTATTTTACTGCATGCATAAAACCAGTGGTCATATAAACATGAAGAAAGGACTTGACTCTTTTCTCACTTGCCAGATAATGAAGTTTAAAGATTTCTAGCATATCACACAAACACCACCACACATACACTCTCTCACAAGTCTCTTATAGCTGCTCCAGATCTGTAGACAGTCCAGTATCCAACTTTGGGACGTTCTGTTTTAGCTGACAGTGAGCCCATCTTGATGTTAGGTATTGTCTCACACACAGAATAGTGCACACACAAAATAAAATAGTCAGAAATATATGCAGTAAGATCATATCTCAGATTGTGCTGGTGAGGCACAAGGTTTGGCCAGATAAAAGTACTGACCAGCAGCCTGCTTGCATGTAGCTAGCTGCATTTTCTGTTTAGGATATGAAGTTTTCAGTTTAAATGCTTACTGTGTTCTGGACATGAAAAATAATGCTAGGGGAATTAAAACTTTCCACAATTACCTTACCAATAACAATCCTAAGAGAAAGATGCTGAGACTCTCACTGTTATGCTTACTGACGCAAACCCAATTGAATAAATTGAACAGTTACTTTATTCTAATGTGATTTATCATAATTTGATGCTAGTGATGGTTCAGACCTTTCTCCTGGTTTCTCTTAATTGACTACTTTTGCTCTTGAATTGTAATCACCCCAGCTATGACTGCTTCACCATACAAGCAAATAAGAATTGAGCTCTTTGTGATGGTGTCTGTAATACTATAAGTTGTGCTCAACTGCTGCAGGTGGTTAAACTCAAGTTAGAGAAAGTAACTGGAGAACAACAGGACAAAACTACATACTGATGTTGTTGCAGGTGGTTTAGGATACAGGCTTTGAGATTAAAGGCTTTTTTGTCCCATTCTTCAGTTTAATATGCAAATCACTATTTGTTTATTAGAAACACTGATTGCAAATAAACAGATTTTTAATACTGTGACTAATCTATACAGTGGGAGTCCACATTATGAGCATATCAGCATTGCTGTGCTGTAGGCAGCTGGCAAACCTTGTTTTGTTTAAACAAGCAAATCCAGTTGTGAGATTGCTAGGATAATGTAGACAGGTGTCTATACACTGTCTATGAAGTGAAGTCTGGATACTGCAAATAATTCTGCCCAGGGTATTTTATCTTACCTGAGAAGTTTTATGCTATATTTAGTCTATTAATTTTTTGTTTTGTTTTGGTGTTGTTTTTTCCTTAAGTAGGTATTTTTTGTAGGATCTTTGGAATGGGGGTAACTCACTATTTTGATGGCTTCTCAACTGGCATGTACAGTGGTGGAATAGAAAATTCTGTGTAGAGAGAGGATTAATGTGTATTTGAATAGAAGACCAATACACAGTGCTTTGCAAAGTACCTTGGTGTCATCCTTTACTGGTTGTTTTGGTGACTAGTAAGTTTGAGACTGGAGATTCATTATGATCTTGAAGAACATCAGTTGTGCAATCTTTCGCCCAAGATTGGTTAGTATCTAGATAAGAGTTTTGATACAAAATTAGTACTTGTGAGAGAAGAAGCCTCACTCTCCTGTGTTTTTGTTTTAGAGCATACATCCATTTAGAGCAGACTGTGTATGCATTTGCTTCCACTCCTTAACAGGTGTTTTCTATAACCTGCACCAGTGAGCTGCCCAGTGTATTAATGTACTAGTGGTACTACAGCAATTGCACATACAAACGTCTTATTTACAGCATCAGGTGCTTCTGGCTTACATGCTTATATAGGCAACACTTATGTCATATTTGAAATTATTACTTCCTAGGTGTTGCATAACAACTTTCAAAAAAGCAGGTTAATAATCTTTGATTTCATCCTTTCAACTTCAGTGTGTTTTGAGATGGTGAATAGGACAGCAAATATAGTTGTGCAACTGACTGCACTATGAAATTCAGTGTTTTCCTTTATTTTTAAGTATTTAAATATATTTATTAAATGTCTTGTTTTAACTGTCTGGACATTAAGAGGCATTGCTTATTCTCTACAGCAGATGGACTGGACTGTTAGATGTATCTTAGGCATGTCTGTTAAACTCAAGGTACCATTCACAGTCTCTGTTATCTCTGAAATGGGGTAGGTAAATGTGATAGGGGCACTGTAATTTTTAGGTAGGTATTTTTACAAATTAGGTATCAAATCATTAATGTGTAAATTGTTATAAATATGTTTATGCAAATTATAGCTCCTCTTTTAACTTTATCTTCCTTTGTGGTACTGATCATCACAGCCTCTCTTAATCACTAATGATTAACACACCTTCTTACTCCTTCACTTTTATCTGGGAATAATGCCAGGCATATTATTAAGATACAGGAGTTTTCCTTCCCTGCCCATTTTGCAGCTCATGCCAAGGTATTACTGACCTCTTATTCCTTTCTCCTGATGATCTTAGCACAACTTCTCCAAATTCTATGCAGTAAATGGGTTTTTCTCCCCTTTAAAATGTAAAGAGTACATCTACACTAAGTAGCCTACTGATGAGAAGATTGGATGTCTTCAGTGTTGTTAATCAGTAAATTAACTTCAAGCACTCATTTTAGTGCTGAAGATACACACTTAACTGAGATTAACTTGCCCCAGATCAGATTCAGCACTGACAAAAGATGAACCAGTGTCCTTGTGCTGCTTCTGCATACTCAGCTTTAACTTGGACTGGCTCCTCTGGCGATCTGATGCATCTAGTTTGCATACCAAGCTGGTCCATCCCTGATGAAAGTACTGTGTTACTGATACAGTGTAGTCCTGAGTGTGAATGAAGTTACTTCATATATATTGTTCCTTTGTTTTGCAGGGGTAATAATACCATGCATGGACTTCATGTTGTAAAATATATGTGTCTGTGGATTGAACTGATCTATTTTGGATTCAAACAAATACAGCGAAAAACCTTCAAAAACTGGAAACAAGTCCTCAGAGGGTATCTGGATTTACCTCTGTTCATGACTATCCTTTTTATATTACCTAGTGTCTAAGGGAAGACAACTTGCCTTTATATATCTGCCTCTAAATTTTAATAGTTCTAATTTGCATACAGTTTTTAAGAAACTGTTTTATCTCTGAAGGGTTTTAATCATATTTTTCAGTGCTAGAGATGAAAAAAATAAATTCTTTTTTTTTAACAAGGGTAGTTTGCCTGACATCACCAAGCTGTTTCTGGCAAGTCAGGCATTATGACTTCTGAGTAAAAGGCTGATTCATTCAGTAACTCTTCTTTCCTTGCTTCCACAGAATGTTTTGCCTCATTAGTTTGTGAGTTTCATCAGTAGCACCAGAATGAGAGAGTTTATGTCACTTTTGGAAACACTGTGAAGCATATGGGTAGAAAGATGTTGAAATGATGGGATGTAGGGAAATAGGCCTGCAAGTGGGACTTCTGGGGCAGATAGCTATTGATTTCATGCTCTTTCATAAGAAAAGGTAAACATCACAGAACTCTGAAATGCCACAAAAAAACCTAAGATATTTGAAATCATAATAATTTTAAGGTTACATCCTTGGCTCCATTGAAGCCAACAGTGAACTTCCTGCTGAATGTAATTTTTCATCTTCTGCTCCCATTTGTTCCCAGCTTAGGAATTATATATCTCTTCCCTCCTGTCTTCTATCTCAGCACAGGTTAACAGTGAAACAGTATCGGTGTATATAGTTTTGATCAGTGCACTAGGAGAACATTCATCTCCCTAGTTTTAATTGTTCTATTTAGTGAATTTAGTGTGTTTTGATCTCGTTTTCTCTGCATCTATATCTCATCATAAAAACATATGCCACCTGTTTTTAAACATAAGAGGACTTCTAGGTCTGAGTCAAAAGCTCTAGTTACTTTTTGGTGTTTGAATAAAGAAATATAGGGGTGTTGTTTGGTTAGAAAAATTACATTTGGGAACTTAATAAATTTCCAGGCTACCCAACTAAAGACAGGAAAGCCACCCTCCACATAGTATTTAGGTATACATGTATATTTAAATGCATGGCAGGGGGGCTGGAACTAGATGATCTTAAAGTTCTTTCCAACCCTAATTATTCTATGATTCTATATGAATGCTTACATCAATATGTATCAGAAAACTAATGCTTTCACTGATTAAATTCCTCTTTGCCCACCTTTGTTGTTGCCTGCTTCCATGCAGCAGCACTTTTCACAGCTATTCACACTTTCGTACATGATGTTCACTTGTGCTAAATGAATAGTGATGTGTATTTGCCTCTCTTGAAAGACCGTAACTGAAATTTGTATCTTTCCTTCACATGCCAAGTGAATCCACCTTCATTAGGGTGTGACTGTGTTGTGTGTCACCTCTTCCACAGGCCTCTCTGATGTCTTTACCTAGAACACTCTGTGAGTAGGTATCTGCTTACACACTCATGTCACACAAATCCATTTAGAGGATTTTCCCTTCGTGCTTTATCACATTCTCTGCTGAGCTGCTCTTTTGATGTGTAACTTAAAGTCACTTAAGAGACAAATAGGAAGCACTCAACTGCTACTAGTTCCATCATTTTTTGTGAACAAGTACTGGAGAAAAATGGTCCCTGATTGTTACAGTATGAGTGTACTATAAATATTTGGACAGCATCCTTATGTAGGTCGTTTGGAGGGTGGATCTGCATACAGCTGTGTCTGTTGGAAAATGGTGCTACAGAGGGATACAAGAGCACCAAGCACTGTCACATCCCTGTAGCTAAAACAATTGATAGTTGTGAAGATGTAGTTGTTTAACAAACACTTTGGGCTAATGAAAATACAGCTGCAGTTTAGTAAGATCTCTGGGAAGGATTTGGGAAAAAAATGGCCTGTGATCATTGAGGCAGGAAAACTGGTGGAAAGGGACATACAAAGGCCGAGGTACTTGGTGGCTCTTTTCATGGCTTTTATGGGTAAGGTTTGTCCTCGAGTCTCCCAGGTCTCTGAGCTGAGCATCAGAGTATGTGGGAATAAAGCACGACCTGTAGTAGAGTAAGACTTAGAAAGCACTTAAGCACAGCTGGACATGCAGAAGCTTATGGCACTAGACAGGGTGGATTAAAGGGTGCTGATGGAGCTGGTGGATGCTATTGCAAAGTCACTCTATCATCTTGAAAAGGTCATTGGGAAAGCTCCCTAATGACCAGAAAAAGGCAAGTACCAAACTTGTCTTAAAGAAGGGGGATCCATAAGAGAACTTCAAGGCAGTTTGACTACTGTGGCTAATACTTTTCCTGGAGGGGTTGCAGAGCAAATCCTCCTGGTAGCCATGCCCAAGTAGATGTAGGACAGGAAGGTTATTAGAAACAGATGTCATGTGTTTGCCTCAGGCGAATTATGCTCCACCAGCTTTCAATGTGATCAACAAGAATATAGTCAAATTAGTGAGACCTGGACAGTGGGTAAAAAATAGGCTGAACTATCAGGCTTAAATGGCTTGTGGTTTGTTACTTCAAGTCCAGTTTGTGGTACGGTGCTAGTTGTACTTTTCTAATGAATGATGTTCTACGTCTATGTGGGCAAAGGCATTGAGTACACCCTCAGCAGGCCTGTAATCACAACAGCTCAGAGAATGGTAGATACAC
>JBCJKH010005093.1:0-17652 GCA_039877255.1 Loriculus beryllinus | reverse complement strand
AGGAACAACTTCTGCCGAAGAGCTCATCTCAGTCTCCCCTCTGGCAGGTTAAAGCCATTCCCCTTGGCCTGTCCTTACCAAAAGCCCCTCTCCAGGTTTCTTCTCCAGGTACTGGGGAAGCTGAGGACTTTTCCATTGGAAAACAACACAAAGGGTTGGATCAAAGGGCAGGAACAGGCGGGTGTTACACAGCAACACAGCAGACCATGATGCACTTGAGCAAAGGCTGTTTATTGGAGCTGTATACCGAGGTGAAGCCATTGTTACAGGGAAACAGTGCTGAGGAGAGATGGTACTAAACACACAGCGGGCAGATCCTCTTCCATTCAAGGCCGCGTACCCATCAGGAGCTCTGGAGCCAGCAAATACATTATTCCTGTGGATACCGCCTCAAGTGCAGCTGTAGTCACAGGCCCATCTGATCTTGTGCTTTAAACAATCCCCCTTGAAACACAGAACAGCTGCTGTAGCCATCATTGCCCACTGCTGGTACAAGTCCCAGTAAGGAGTGATTTGAGGAGATGACATGCTCCGTGACCTTCTTCTGTTCGGAACCAGCTCTGTAACACCTTGATAACTTAAAGAAACTTAGCCAAAATCAGTAGTCTGTTTTGAAAACCCCACCTTGGTGCCTCCTGGGTTGTTCCTGCTGCCCCAGCTCCAACTGGAGCTGTCCAATGCCCGTTTTCTAGGACATGGCTTTAAGGTCTCAGCCTGGGGCCGTTACTGCTTTCAGCTGGAGTTCCCACACGGAGTTGCTCCTGAGATTGTGCCTATAGCTCAGTTAAATAACCTAGAAAAGCAAAGTGGCACTTGTGCTGTAAACCCCTAACTCACTAAGCTGTTGCATCCATGCCAGCTTCCCTCACTGACAATTATTCAGCAAACAAGAGTCTGGACTAGAGCTTTTGCCATCACCTATTTCCATGTGAGAGCTGCTACAGAACTGACTCAAGTGCTTTGCAGACACTCCTGACGCTTCCAAAGAGAAAACACAAACTCTCTGGCCACATTTGGGGCTGTACTTGTAAGGCACAGAGATCAACAAGGTTTCAGTATTCACCTTTCTCAAGCTCTCAGCTTCTGAACTAAGGGCTAAAATTACATGATTCTGGCTTTAATGAGCACAGCATCTGCTAGAAGTTCAATTTTGGCTCCGACCATCAGAGGACAAGTTAAACTACCAGGTGAAAGAGTGTTATCTTCCCAACCAGGCAGCTGGGACACATGCTGCTGCAGCAATCCGCTGGGGAGTAGGCAGGAAAGGGAAATTAAAGCTGACACACAAAGTGAGTTTGCAAAGTGCTCCTGAAAGCCCATTGAAAGCAAATGGGAATCAGGCAGAAGCTATTTCTAGGCAGAATTTGGGGATGAGAGCATAAAAATAGGCTTTTGCTCAAAAATAAATTCAAACCCTCCCAAGAACCCAAATTTAGTGTTTAACACCTCCTGTATCTTGCTTCGCACCAGCTCACACACACCAAGCTGCAAGCCTGGTTGCAGAAATGAAAGGAAAACAGAATCAGGAAAGGTTTCCCATTATTAGCTTGGACAGACATAAGGAGCTCTGCCCAGCTTCCAGCACAGGGAGCACTCTGCAATCCTAATGGAGTTAAAACAGGCAGAGGGGCTCAGCACCTTTGGAATATCAGCCCACTTATCTCTGCAGGTGGCACTGCCTTATCTCATTCACATCAGCACTTGTCCTGGTGCAGCTGCAGTGGATGTGAAACTCTTCATCATGAGGAGGCAGGGAGAGGGAAAACAACTTGAGGAAAGGGGGGAGCAGGAATTCTGCTCTTAGCCAGTCAGGAGCTGATAGATACATTCTGATAGGTGCTGCTGAGGACTTCCCACTGGCTGCCTTCTCCAGCAGTGCAAAACCCTGCAAGCACACAAAGAACAGGTGAGGACAGTAGCTGGGTACCACACACAACTCTGCATTAGAGAGGGCAGTGGAGCAGGAGCAGGATGAAAAGGGCTGGCTGGTCACTGCAGTAATAGGCAAACAAAGCCACTGCACATACAGTGAGGTAGGAGCCCCTCTTCCTCCTTTCCACCATGAAGCCTCTTCTTACAACCCCAGTACAGCAGCAGCATTTCTGGTTGCCACTGTGGTGGCTCCTGCCCCATACAGGTAAAAAGACAAACCTACACCCCACCTACTCCCTTGCTGATCTGTCAGCAGAGCATACAACTCTAGTTTTCCCAGTGGGTTTCATCTCAAAGGATTTTTATGTAAAGGAGTAACTGCACCTGGTGCTGCCTTATTGCTGGAGGAATGTTCTGGATGCAAACAGCACCCAGCCTGTTCCAGGTTAGATCAGGATGGAAGAACCTCTAATTACCTTCTGAGAGGACCCTCCATCTCTGAGGAACATTTCTCTCATCACTGGAGCCTGCCCTCTGCTTACCTCACCACATGAAGCTAACACAGCCTGTTTACCACATGATGCCCAGAGATCCCTGAGGAACTGAAGCCCCTGGATCAGCTCTACCATGTTTCCAGCTAATTCTGCAACAGCAGTCACTGCTCCCATTGAAAAGCCACAAGAAAATCCCTGTATGTGTCACTCAGTAACTGTGGGGGTTAAATGCTCTTCAGTCAGAGAACTCCACGAGCTTGCTCATCCAGCCATGTGTGCTGACACTGCACAAGGCACTCACCTAGAAGAGCTTCTCATAGCACTTGTCACAGTGGACAATGTCCCGGTGAATGAATATTTTATCCAGAAGATCTCCCATTGCTCTGTGGCAAATTCCACACTGCCAAAAGGAAAACCAGGTGGTCAGACAGTAACCAAAGCACCGTGCAGGAATGACAGCACAAGGGGGCAGGGGAACAGTCTCTGTATCACTTTATAAAGGTGTGAGAATGGGAAAGCAGTGGCCTCTCAGGCCTGACTTCTGTATTGCAGACTAATTCCACTGCAGGCTTCCTCCTCCCACACTCACCATTTCCAATGACTTGTAAACCCTGCAAGGTTTGAGATGCAAGACCTGTGCTGGGGCACAAAGGCCACAAAGGAGCACACAAGGTCAGCTGTGTGAAGAAAAAGTGTAAGTGGTGGTGCTGCTCCTTCAGAGGACAATAAAGAATTCTGCTTGTCCTAGTACACAGTTATGTGAGGAACTGAAAAACTTTTGGGGACACAACCAATACAACATGCCTTTTTTTGTCCCAGTATGGATGCAAGCATTTAACACACACTATATATATATATATATGACTCAAAGTCTGAGGACAGAATTTAACAGATTCCAACCCCCCACCATTCCATTTCCCAGCAGCACACAGAAGGCAATCAGTAGTTAAGGGGTGTTTTTACCCTGAAGCAGTATTCGTGGCAGCAGATCTTAAGATGCTCTATTATGATCTTAGGGCAGTCTCGGATCTCATGGCTGCAGTAGCTGCAAACAGGTTCACTGGACCTGTGAGGGAACAGAAGTGTGAATTCCTCTGTAACACAAGCTGGTCTCAGGCCCAGCACTGGTAGCAGAGGCTCCTTTCCTACCACCAACACCATTTCCCATGAGCTGCCTGCTCCTACCTGTGTCTGACTGCATCCAGTGACAGAGGGACATGTGTTATCCCAGCGACAAAACCAGGGCAATACATGTCACTATATTCATGTCACTATATTTTCCAAACATCATTTACACTTCATGCTGCTATTCCACCAAACCCATACCAATACTCTAACACAGCAAAACCTTAAAGTCATTTGTGGTTAAGGGTTTGCTGAAACCCCCAGGGCAGCCCCCAAGGTAGTGTCCTACCTCTGGAGAGGAGCACTGGACAGGTAACGGTGGTGGCTGTAGGTTGCTCTCTCCAAATCACTCATATCCACAAGGCTGCCACTGGAGACAGAAGGAAGTATCAGCACTTGGCAGTGATAGATGGGAAAAGCATCTCGGATGGAGTCATTAATCATTAATCTAAGGCTCTAACTGGAACATCCCAGCTGCCTGCTCTTTGCAGAGGAGGTTGGTCCTTCCTAGGAATTTACCTAATAGAGAGGGAGTGAGGCTGTCAGAAGCAGCATCTCCACCTTTGCTGGTTTCATGTTGCTCTTCAGAGCACTGGGAGATGCATTTGGCTGCTGCTGTCCCCTTGGAGAGAGGCAGGATATGGGTAGCATGGCTGGGAAATGGGATGCGCCCCGAAACCAGCACCTTCGAGCCTGAGGCCAAAGGAGGTGGCACAGCAGCATGCTCTGCAGGGTGTCCCACCCTGTCACCATCCCTGTCAGTTGCAGGGGACATCAGGGAGTCAGTGCTGAGAGTCCTACACAAAGGTCTGTCAAATGCAGCTCAGAGTGGGGCTGAGAAGCTTTAACAACCATGCCAGTGCAAAGGGAAAAATACTGCTCCCCCCTGCTTTCCACTGGCAAAATGAGATGAGGTTGACAAAATCCTGCTCTGGCTGCTGGGTGGGCAACCTGTGAAATCCTGCCTCTAATTTTCACTCATCAGGGACACTTCTCTGGCCTCACCAGGGTCCTGATGTTTACATATGGACCTTACAAACAGCAGCTATTTGACTGCTTACCACACTCCCAAATTCTGACCTTCTGTGCCGGAAAAGGCACAAAACACACCCAGCTGAGTGTTCCCTCTCTGTTCTGTCTGCCTATGATGGTGTTTCAGGCACTGCAGCAACACGCTGATCTTTGGCTGCTGACATCTGCTTTGCCAGCCTACAGGAAAGGCTGGAGATTTATGGAGCCTGTCATCAGCTACCACAGTAATGCCAGCATAGCACTGTGAGGATAAATGCCAGCAGGGACGCATCAAGCTGGGTGTTAACTGCCTGCCATGTCAGGGTAAGCCCGAGGTATACACGGCCACATTCTGCTCTTGGTCACTTCGGTGTTAATCTGGAGTAGCTTTACTTAGTTATCTTTGAAGCAGAATACAAAGGACTGAAGATTTAAGCTTGAAAATGACATCTTTTAACTTGTTCTAACTCATAAATAACTTTTTTTTGAGTGTCAACCCTCCACCTCCACATTTTTCTCAGCAATTCCAACCATTTGCTTATGTGTATGAACGCACAGTGATGCCTGACAGTGCCAAATATGCAGCCTAAACCACTGCAGCATGGTGTTTTCATCTTGTCATCCACCATAGAGGCTGGCTCGCTTGGAGGGGGGGGTTATCCCTCCACTTGGAGTTGGGAGACAGACATCCTCCTATCTCCACAATAGGACTGACAGCAGGGTGAGGTCCCCAGAGCAGCATCCCCTGCCCACTCCATGCAATGATCCATCCAAGGCTAATCCACTCATGCTGACACAGCACTAACTGTGAGCTTGCTCAGTATGTGTGAGCTGGCAAAGCCACACGCTGTTGCTCTGCACACATACGTTGAGATGTGACTGTGTGTGGACACTCTCATACCTGCCATAGCGTGGGGAGGCTGATAGCTCACTGCTGTTCATGTACTCCTTCACGAAGAGGACCCCTTTTCTAGGAAGGGGTGGAAGGACAAGGAGAAACATTTGCATTAGAAAAGACCGGGGCTAATGAGAGACAGAGCAAGGGACCACATGTGTGCCCTTGGATACGTCAGGTGCTTGAAAAGACACAGAGAGAGAAGCTGTTGTTCTTGAATAAATACCAAATATCAAGCATTGTTGCTAAATAACACCTAATAGAAGCCAGTAATTAACCCACCGAAACAAATCAAGTTAATTACAAAGAATAGGATGGAGAATACAACCCTTTCATCCAGTTATCCCTGGGTTTGCAAGGATAAGTGTTTTCCAAACCATGTCAGGATTATGCAGACAATAAGTATTTAGAGAGCTCGTGGTTCTGCCTGTTAACAGGAAAGCTCTGCTGGCACAGCACTGCTCACTGTGGCTGTCACTGGAGTATCTCCAGCGTTCTCATCCATTCTCAATTGCTGCTGGCTTGCTTTGGGAATGGTTTTGCTTACAGAGCTGCCCTTTCTTGCATATTTCCCCCTCTTTACAATTCTGATTTCAAAATTACAGGCCTCCATCTGTCTGTGGCTCTGTTGCAGATTGAGGGGAGACTCAGTGCCCACTGGCTCTTCCTCCAGCCATGAAACGAACTAATCAGCCTCTTTATCCATGGTGCATTTTGGTTGTTCCCTATAAGCTATGATTAATCCTCTCTCTTTATATGAGCAAACTAAGCCATGGCACAGCTAAAGAAAGGAAAGAAAAGCTGTTCTGTAACTTAGCATAGAATAGACACTTCCCATTATAAAGCGTTTCAGATGAGTCTTCTACACAGATTGGTGCTGCAATATGTGGCCGCAGCAGGGCTGCAAGACCCAAATATTCCCCACCAAAGCCTCTACTGACCTCACATTGCTTTGAAACCCCTCTCTAAAATGCTGAAAACTGGATGGTGGTTTTCACCTCTGAGGGGAGCCTGTGGAGACCACAAATCCCAGAACAGAGCCCTGAGCTGACAGTTGTGCTGTACTGGGACACTAACACATCACAGGTCAGGGTCCTGCACCCACCCCACCGAATTCCATAGCTACATTTGCTGTAGATTGCTCATAGCAAGGCAAAGAGCCTTGTGAGAGCCCCACACCTGTGATGAGCATATATGGCATGAGAAGCTCCATCACATCCCTCCAGCTACAATGTGTTATGGAGGATTTGTGATTTTGCCATGCTAAAAAGACATAACTCACACAGTGAGCTACATCCTGGTCTCTATAAAAGGAGAAAAGCACTCTGACCATCTCTCCCTTTTAGATGGCTCTATCTATGCTCTTATAGCCAAAAGTAGCTAAGTGTCCCGTGGCCCAGCTGGTCTTCAAACAGGATGACCATGAACAAAACCCCTACTGCAGAAGGGGGATCACAACCCACTGACCCTTACCCAGTAGTGCTGGAGTCAGGCTGGTATGCTGAAGCCAGTGCTGGTCTGTTGTGTGGTGAGGCAGTGTTTGAAGTGCAGATCCTCTCATTGGAACTGGAGAGAAGCCTGCAAGAGTGAGGAAAATCTGTGGGCACTGAGGATATGAGCTGTGACATGATCCCAGCTGGTAGCCAAGGAAAGATTGACCACTAGGGGAGTAGGCTGGGAAGATGCAACATGATGGCCCTTAATCATATAGAGAGATTCATCTGTGTCACTGACCAAAAAGACTCCTTTCTCTTTATAAAGCTACATGACAGGGCTGATTCCCTGGAGAAATGACTTGGAAAAGTCACTTTACAGGGCTGTGGGAGAAAAGATCAAACAAGATCTTCAAACAAGTACAGACCTTAAGTGAATGATGAAGCCTGAAGGGGAGCAGCTATGGAGGGAAATGGCACACAACATATTGCAGGAGAGAAGGCGATGGGGATGAATTGGCCACAATCCAGTATAATTATCCCCAGTATAACCATCTCCAATTTAGTAATCTCAAAAGCTGCAGAAGGGAGAAGGTGGCTATTAAAATGTCTTTGGAAAACAGCTCTGTCTGTCCACTCAGTCAGACCTGTTGAGTTCACACCTTGCAGGGTGAAGCTGATCCTGCACCTCCTGCTCACACCCACAACATACTCTGCTTTACAGACCCAACCTCAGAGCTATGCTGATGCCTCCATACAGTGTCAGATGAATGAAGATGGACTGACACTGCCACGAAGGAGTGCAGAAAGCCCAGGGTAATGGTATTCTGTACTGGGTATCTCCTACATGTTCCAACACCCATGTTCTGTGTCCAGTTGAGTCAGTTATTGACATTCTGCAGATAGTGATCCTCTCTCTTGAGATCCCTCTTTTTACCAGCAGCCTTTGCAAAGGCCAGTTTCTGGTCAAGGGAGGGCAGCCAGGAACAGCTCTTCATTCTCCTGTCCCTTTGTTCTGGCACTTCACATGGTGAAAAATCTCTAGAGATGGATGTATCACAGACCCTGTGCTGGCTGGCTTTTACTAGGAGCAATTTAATAGTGCCTCCAGATCACACATCCACTGCCTGGAAACCACTCCTCTCTCTCTCAGCTCTTGGCTTTGCTTCCTAGCTTCTTTTCCACCACTGTTTCATGGAGGTTTGCCTCACAACCGTGAAGACTGCCCATTTACCTGGTGCTGTTACAGTTTAAGGTGTCCATGTAGAACGGCACCCTGTGGCTTCTCTGGGATATGGACATGGTGGTGTCTCTGGGAAGGGAGTTGTAGCTATGAAAGGAAGTGACACAATCTCAAGCACTGAACTTGAGCACGTGTGGGATTCTCACAAGAGAATCTTGGCTAAATGTCTCCCTGCTTAGCATCAAAATCACCCCCGCACCACAGCCATCCACACAAACAGCTCCACACTGCATATGCTTAGGTCCAAGGAATGAGTTAAGAGGTGGGTTGGGACACTCAGATGGTGAGTGAATGTAGTAGTTGGATGTTCTTTGTGTTAACAAACCTGGATTCCCCCCCCCCCTTTGCCCTCTTACCGTCCAGCCATGGGGCTTGAGTTGCAGAGCCCTCTGGCACTGGCGCTGTCGTATCTGCTGTTCCTTGGGCTGCTGCTCCCATCATATCCTCTCCCTTCATAATCCAGGGTAGGTCTGGCAAGGAGGCACAAAGACATGATTATCACTGTATTTCCTGGAGTCCCCACAGCGCCCAAGTAGTGTTTACCCCAGCAGTCACCACCATGGCACATCCTTCCCATGCTTTGCCCATTTCACCAGTGCTGGTTCTGCAGCTGCAGGATACACACGAAGCTCTGGGGCTAAGAAAGGCTCAAAACCTAACCCCTGCACCACCCACATGTGTGAGGTGCTGACAGCTGGCCCATCCTGTGTCAGACCTCCATGTTTTCCCTTTTCCAAGGCAGAAATCATCAGGGGAATGGCTTTAACCTGTAGGCAGAGCTCAGGCTCTTTCAGCAGAGAAAATGAGCTTGCTGTTTACGGTCATTCTTTTCTTGCAGGTGCCCTGGGGCACAGATTATGCTTATATTGTATATCAGCAATTTGATCCTGATCAAAGCTTCAGGCAACTGTATAACTTAATGTTCAACAATGCTGAAAACCCCTGAAAATCAATGCTGCATGAAAAAGAGAAAGAGGGACAGGCTGAGATCATCGTAAGATGAGAAAACCCTGCTTTGGGCAAGACATGCATTTGGTCTGTGATATAAACCCGAGGGCAGGAGTGAAGTGTGAGGTTCCTGCTCTGCAGAGATGTGTCAGCATCACACAGTGCCAAGGGTGACATCAGGCTATGAAATACAATGAAGATCTGTCCTGGTTTTTCTAGTCCCAGTCTGCAAACGCCTCCAAAAGCAAGTGAGAGCTTTGTGACACCAACTGAAAAATGCTGGAAGAGGTGTTGGTGGCATTCAGATCATATGAATGTAGATATCAATATAAATAGGAGTTCTAAGTGTACAACTTGTCTCTTATGTCATTGAGGGTCATGAGAAATAACAATCAGACTGCTTTTGAATCCTCATCTCTGCAGTTACAGAGGAGAAGCAGATGTGGTTTCTACACATCTGTGAGGTTTCCGAGCTCCGTGTAGGTGATCTGAGCACAACCTGCGAAGAACTATCTGGTGTTACAGAGCAATTATCAGCTTGGATCTCCTGAACCCCTTCTTCAGCCCATCAGGTCCAAGAATGATCCTGTTCCGTGTGTTGTGAGACCTGCCAATACTGTTGCTCCCTCTGGGAACAAAATATGCATCCTGGACCAGAATTTCTGGCACATATTTCTGTGCCAGCAGCTTTCCTTGTCTCTGCACCCCATGCCTAGGCCCTTACCTTCTGGTGCTGAAGGCTTGGCTGTCCACATAGGATGGTATCCTGTGACTGGGTGCTGACATGCTGGTGCTAAAGGGCTGGCGGTCCATGTACAGTGGCACAGGCTGCTGGGTCTCACTGCCACTGAGTGCACTATCTGAGCTGAAGTTGTACCTGCTGAAGAATTAGAACCTATTTGACCATAAAGCCAACAACTGTATGTGCTACAACAGCTCACACAAGTGCTCAGAATTTGCTGAGGCTGGATCATGCCTCTTTTCACTGGCAACAAGGAAAACCTGGGACATAATGCTGCTGGAGATGTTTAAGGCCAAAGGAAATGGAGGTCTGTTCTATTTCCCCTCACCTACGCAAGCTGAATTCCCAGCACAATGAAATGCTGCAAGATTCAGCAGTCATCCAAGTTAATTTGTCATCTGAAATGAAATATGAACAACTGGATGCACATGGGATCCTAAACCCAACATTCCTTTTGTCAGCATCATTTGATTAGTATATGCTGGGCAAATTTACACAGGACCATGGCTTCAGCCAGGCTTCTATCAAGAACTGGGAATGGTGAAGGATGAGGATTTGAGAGCTACTCATGGGAAGGAAACAAAGGAATGGTCCCACAGTACCTGGCTGCCAGATCAGGCTCATTATGCCTCCAGTCTCCTGGGCTCTCACGGTGATTGCCTGTGGTGAAGCAGGTTTGTTCTTCCCAAGCTGGAGTGATCCTGGTCAGGGAGGAAGAAGCCTGTTAGGAGCTTTAGCACTTGTGTCTCAGGAACACACATGATTGTGCTGGTTTCTGAATTCTCCAGCCAAGAACTGAGCAGAACAGAGCAAGAGGGAGAACACAAGGTGTAAGAGAAGCCATAAAGCATGCCTGATTCCTCACTCCATACCTTTCCCGGCGTGGGTCAGGTTCATTTCCACGTGGGGTCTCTGGAGCAGTGATGCTGCTTTCTCTAGGCAGAGAGCTGAGCCTGCCAAGACAGGAGATCATTACAGTCTGGAGGAGTTGCCACTGGGCATAGTTACTGTAGGATGCAGCTGCAGCCCCTGGTGAATCTCCTGCCCTCCAGGAAAGCACAATATCCCTGCATGGGAATATGCTGGATAATCCAAAGAGGAGGGAAAACACAGATGCCTTAAAAAGGTGAAAAATAAAGCTCCTGATGAGCATTATCTACTTGTTCATTCTTTCCAACTTGACAGTTTATTTCTGGTCATTTAGTTATGACCATTATGGGTTATCTGGTACCTCTGTGTTACATTTCACACTGCTAAGAGCATAACCTGGCCTCACTTGGGTACCACCACAGAAGTGTATCCACTAGATAACCACAGTGCAGAGCCTGCACATGCCCATATTAATCCAGGGAGACGTTTGTTTGATTTTTCTATCTGGTTTTGTATGTTTATGCACACCTACCCCTCTGGGACTACTGATGCCCTGTAGGAAATCTAGCACTGGCTTGGATTCCTGCATCAAAACTGCATTTAACTACCTGATTCCTTACCTAGTCACGCTGGGTTCATGGTCTGTGTGTTCCCTCAACCTGGGAGGCTCCGTGTGGACAGTGTGGGCAGGAGGTTCTTGTCCCTTCTCAGTATGGTTGGTTGAGTCTGAAAACCTAAAATACAGATTTCTGCTTAAGGCACTGGAGATAAAACATGGGTGGACATCCATTCCCTAGGCAGGAGCCATCAGGCAGGGAGCAGGGGACAGTTTGGCCAGACCTATTGCCATATTGCCCAGGTACCAGATCTGATGGGAACCATGCTTATGAATCCCATTCTAGCTTGCAGGTTGCAGCTAATGGCTTTGCAGTGAGATTGTTGCAGAAGGAAAACATCAGGCACAGGGGAAAGTACTTGTGTGAAAATTCCCTGGACTGCCAGATGCTTCTGACACCTCAGGACACACTCATGCTTGATTCTGCTGCATTCCTAAGTGCTTGGAGAATACTTGATGAGATCTCTGGGCAGCTGGTCTCAGTTCCATCAGGAACAGATGAAGACATGAAGAATTATGAAGGGTGGATGAGTCCTGATGATCACTCACCCTTCTTGGATCAGCTCTGGTTTGTGGTCATCCAAGGCCCTCACGCTCTCATGCCCCCTTTCCCTAAGGGTGTTCCGTTCTTGGGGATCTTGGGAAGACCTGGCAAAGGGAAAGAAACCCCACCCGTGGCTGCCAGGCATAAACACCTGAAAGTGCATTTTTCAGTGCACCCTGAGAAGAAAGAAAGTCACGAGGCTTTGGTGGAGGATATTGCAAGGGCTAAGCTGTAACCAGCACAGACTTCAGCACAGCACCAAGCTCTACTTAACTGCTTGAGATTCAGAAGAAGGGTCAAGCAGCAGCATTTTTAACATGCTGATATTAGCTCTTTAAAATACCAGCCAGAACTATGTTTCCTTCTTGCGGGGTACCAGATTATTTACTGTGGCTTTATCATACATCAGGAGGTGTTTGCCATGCCAGGCATCACAGCTGGTATAGTCTGATAGTACCTGATTCTGACTCACTCTCCGAGTGTATTCAGTGGTACCCCTCCACACAGCTTCACCTCCCCTTGCAGCCCAGGTTCTTACATCACTTCATTCCAGTATGGTTTGCTGTATGCTGGAGCCTCAGGACCTGTGTATCTGCTCTCTTTGGTGCTGCTGCTTCTCTCCTCATAGCCCAGGACAGATCTGACAAGCAAATAAAGGCCCATGGCACTTTTAACAGCTGGCACATGAATATTCACAATATCTACTCACCAGGCAAGGCCTGTGTCAGTCTGTACCATTCACTGTCCCCCACCAGGACTTGTCTCTAAGGACCATATTTAGACTACAGTTGCATTTCAGTGCCTTTCAGTTGCCTTTCTGCTCCCTGCTGCCCCTGCAGCACCACTGTAGCACTTCACTGGATTATCACTGAAGGAGGAGGTACCAACTGAACCCTACCAAGCACAACCACCAAGAGCAGAGAAAAAGCTGGGATGAGGCTGCTTGGTTTCTATCAGAGAAGATGGAGGAGGGATACAACACAAACCTCTTGGTTTATTTTGTAAGCTGTGCTTTAAGCCTCAGCTGCCTGGGACAAAAGCTGTAAAAAGAAGCCTCTTTCTGTGCCTGCCCATTCAGGCGTCTATTAATCCTCAGTACTCACACACTAAATGTATCCCACTCGTACCTTTTGAAAGAATATTCTGTGTCCTCCAGGTGCACAGGGGCTCTCTCAGTAGGAGGAATTGGGACATCAGAATCCAAGCTAGACCTGTCAAAAAAAGGAAGGAATCTACAGCTTGCCAAAGGCTTCCAGGGCACTTGTGTGAAATCACAACACTGCACTTCATGTGAGACCAGAAAATAGGAAGTGTTTTCTCAGAGAACTGGTTTTCCTTCAGAAAAACACATTTTCACTGTCTCTGAGTAAGGAGAATAGAGGCTGCTGGTGGAACTAATGCAGTTTGTAGGCTTCAGTTCACACACATCTTGGCTGGATACAAGACTTTTCCAGCCTGCCACAGGATCATGCACCTGGGATGAAGTACAATAGGAATGACTTCAGGGAAGATGTTCCTATGTTACTAGCAGCAGCTATAGGTCTTGGGATTTACCCGAGTGGGAGCCTTGTGATCCTGCTCACCTCAGCTAGGAGGTCTGAACACATCATTTGCTCATCTCAAGTCTTTTGGTAAGCAAATATATGGAGCCAAGTCCCAAAGTAATGGACATGTGACAGTGACCACTCAGAATTTTCTGCCTCCCCTTGCTTTGGTGCCCAATTTGGATTCTGATTCCAGCTCTATTCCAGACAAGTTACTTATTCTTCCCCCCCACATCTCCTTCTGTGAGCAGCACTGAGTACCAGCAGCAGGCCCTGACCTTGCAGGTTCAGACTTAGCATTATCCAGGTGGTAAGAGGTCTCAGACTGGTGGTGCAGCTTGTCTGTGGCATCTGCAGCAATGTCTCTGCAACCAGAGTTGGACCTGGCAAGAGAAGAGAGCCGTGGGTTACAGAAGGTAGCTTGGCATGTTGGAGAACAGAGCAAGGGGAAAAAATATCAAACATAAGATTTTCCTGTCTCAAACACAACCCCTTTTCCTCCTTCCTGCTTAGCTTGGTAAAGCTCCTGCAGCAGACCTGAAGGACAGAGACATAAAAACCAACCAATTCACGCTAGTACAAGCAAAAGAGCTGGAAAAATCTCAGCCCATTTTGAGCTGATGGAACAGGTCCAGCCCACTTTGCAAGTGCTGCTCCCAGAACAAGGAGTTCCTCTTAGGGAGTACCGGGTCAGCAGAAGACTCTACTCACTCCAAAAGTAAGAAGGAAAGGTTATTTTTACACTGTTAGTAGGTTTACACTTACTTTGATGGGCAAAATCCATTGTTGGCTTCTGTGTGTTCAGGATAACTGAAAAGGAGAAACACCAACTTTAGGAAGCATCTTTGGTTTGGTTTGTGATGTTCTACTACGATTTTCTTCTGCATTTTATTAAAGAGAGGAGATGAAAAACCTAAAGCTTCTCAGAGGTGTTCCTCAGTGGATTTCTACAGGTCAAATGGCAAGAAACTCTGGGGAAGTGCAAGTCAATGATGGAATTTCACCCCAGCTCTACCTTCCATTCGTGGATACCATGGTTGCTCTGAGGGTCCGTTCATCCCATGGGAATGGCTCAGACTTTTCCTTCAGAGGTTTGTCACTAGAAAGAAAATGCCAGTGAGAGATGCCCTGGCAGCATTTATACTGTATCACCCTAGAAGAGTCTACTAACATTTAGGAGGAGCACAAACTGGGGCTAACAATATATCAGGATAGGAAGGGCTACCCTTCTGAGTACTGTGATCCTGACCACTGCTCATGGGTTACTCAGAGATGGGCTGCTCCCTTCAGTGAGAATCTACTCATCCCTTTGCTAAAGTGAGCCTAAGTACCCTACAACAGTTCTCTCTCTGCTCATGGTCAGAAAGGGCAGGCAGGCCCTACACCCATCTTTCACTCCCCAGACCTCTCAAGCTGTGCATCCATCTCCTTCCTTTCCTCATTTACTCCCTCTTAAGTGGCTTAAGTAATGAGGCAGCCTCTAATTTTTGCCTCACAATTAGGAGCAGCTATGTGACCCAAGTGACCCGAGCACAATGAGTGCCTTGTCATCAGCCTGTCCCTGCAATGACACCCACAGTTATATTTACAGGCTTCAGCTACATGACCATGAAAATAGTCCAGCCTCTACCTTTTCTCAAGCACTCCAGACTTTGGTTCAGCTACTGACACCAGTTTGGGGACATTTCTAGCTTTATCTTCACTGATGGAGGTGGAGGGGAATTAACTGTATATGCTACAGAAACTCATTTGGGCAATCCAAGCCTTCTGCAGCTGCTTAAGCACAACAGATCCAAAGGTGAGGCCACGTGTACAATTGCCTGCTTCAGTCTAGAGACAGCCAGGCATTCAGGGTGGTAACGCTGAGAACAAAAGAGGCTTGTCAGTATGGGGTATATTTTGTGTATCTGAAATGCTCCCAAGAACAGTCCAGAGGATAAGGCCACTGGATGTAAGTGTACAAGGAGGGAGCGATCTCTCAGGGGAACCAGAAGCTTCCCTGCCATCAACTCCAAGTCAGAGCTCTGCCCCTTAACATGCCCATCACCTGCACCTATGAGTTCAGCTTCCCAGTCAGTTCCTTCCTCAGGTTTTCCTCCATACAACACATCTTTCTACACTTCCACATTACTCAGCCACCCCCCTTCAGACTTTCTACAGGGTGCAGAGGACTAGAACCAATGTCAGCAGGAGCCACCAGCAACCAAAGTTCAACACAGCCCTTGTAGGAGGAAGAAGCTCCCCAGGTTACAGCAGTTGGAAGGCAATTGGAGCAGTAATAAAAAGAATGAATGCATGAGGTAGACTCTTTAGGGTCTGAGCCAGAGAGGAGAATCCTTGAGGGGCGTGAAGGAAGAATAAACTGACAAGTTGCAGCTTAGCCAGCAGATGATGCTCTTGGAGTGCAGCCCAGGACCATGACTGGGGAGATCCCATCTGCTTGAGACCACTAGCAGGTAAATGCCATGTCTGAGCAAAAAGCAGGGTTACACCTTATGTTCAGCAGCACAAATCAGCCTTTCTCAACTGCTTACCCGTCCTCATGCTGTGACTTGGTTTCAGATGAGGATTCCCCATTAGAGGCCTGTCCATTTTCCCCATTTCTGCAAGGGAAACAGCAAGGACAATTAGGTAGGGAGAGGAGGGGACACAATGTGAGGCATATGGCAAGTTGCTCGTTGGAACTGTGCTACCTACAGTGCAGGGACTGGACTAAAATGAAATCTGATCAGTTTAGGAGATAGAAAGCTCTGCTATTTCTGGGTATCATAAAGAACTAGGTAATGTTCAAGCTGTGGGAGGCCTGCAGCTTCCATGTGGGTGTATTTCCTTCCAGATTGCCAGTCTTTTGCTTTCCTTTCCCAGATTCCCAGTCTTTTGGTATTTATTTTTCCAGGACTGCACTGTTTCCAGGGCAATCATGTGTAGTGGGAAACCACCAAGTGCAGCATGTCCCTCACTATCCTTAGCAGAGCTTTAGGGTGATACAAGACCAACAGACTGACCTGATTTCAGCAGAAGTGGAGATTCTCTCTGAAGTTTCCTTCAAGGATGTAGTTGGTTGGCTCTTGGTGCCTGTCTCAGGGCTGCAAGAGAAGGCAAAGACAGAAGCTGTCATTGCTGAAGAAGCCAGCTCCCCACTGCAGCTGCCCAAAGCTTCCCTGCATCCAAGTGTGAATGAATAAAATGGGAAACACACATCACTGTTTTCAATACCTTCACTTACAAAGTCGTCTTATCAGAAGCAATTTCTACCCTAAAGCACTGATATTGCCAGGAATAGCTGCCTTCTGCCAACCACACACACACAGAATAAACCCAACAGAACCAGGTCAGTAAGCAAAGTGCTCTTTGCAGTGCTGTGGAAAAACAGGTCAACATTTTTATCCACCAGTCATGAACTCAACCAACCAAAGTTAAAAGCAACTGAAAATTATCCCCCTACACATACTTTGTAAGGAAAACTTTGGCAAGTTTGGGACTTTTCCTTTCAGGTTTTGAATGCTTCTATCAGGGTGCTGTCAGCTCCTTGCAGGACCTTACTTAAACCTTCCTTAAAACAGCTGCTTGCATCTAAGAAAAGTCTCCCATGTACAAGGCTGACAAATGTGCTTCATTTCACCCCAGAGGGGTGCCCACAGGATCCTCTGACCTACACAGCTACCTGTGGGCTGATACAGCTGCAAATGATGTCCAAGACTTCCTGGTTGTGCTGCTACACTTACCTGGAGGGAGATGATGCTGTTGTCTTTGGCTCATTCCAGGAAGATCCAGCAGTGACTTTTCTTAGCCCATTAGCACTGACAATAGAACAACCAAGTAACAAAGCATTAAAACCAGAAGGTTTAAGTGCTTTCTGTGTGGGGGACACATCCTTGTCTGGCCCACAGCTCTGGTGCCTGCTTCCTGGCCAATGAGGCCAAACCCTGCTGTGCTGCTGTCCCCATGCCTGGCTGCACTGACGTGACCAGAATCTGCCTTTCTGCTGAAATACTCTTTAGAAACTGTCTTTTCCTATTTAACACTCTGGAGCTGTTTCTAGCCCCACTGTTTGAGTCTGCACTAAACCCCAACTTCCCCAAACAGATTAAAGCTCAGTGCATCCACAAAATTAATTTTGCTATGTGTAAGTATGTAACATGTGAGGGAAGGAGGAAAACTGCTTCTAAGCCCTGCCTTAAACCTGCACCACAGTGGCACAGAATTGCTACCAACATTCATAAGGCAGCTCCTTCATCCTGAAAACAAAGCGTTTCAGGCTGAAAAGCCTCATTCACTGGGCTCCCTGCTGGGCCCACTAAGGACCACAGTGGTA
>JBCJKH010005091.1:15999-27455 GCA_039877255.1 Loriculus beryllinus | reverse complement strand
GTGCACAACAAGCAGACCAACGGCTGGATGGAGGTTGGTATTAACCTCATAAAAAAAGATTCATTCTTTTCTAGTATACAGATTTTCTCTCTGTTATATATTCTGCAATGCAGCGATAGGACCTCAACATCATCATGTAGAGTATCACACTTCTATAATATCAAGGATTAATGCTATTTGTGATTTATGTATACATACTTAGGATTATCTTGTCATAAAAGAATTTACTAAAATATATTAATTGAGATACCAATTTAGGAGGTTTTGGAACTCAACCAGTATTTGCTGATAGTGAAACCTTCTGTTCTTTTGCTCTGTACGTCTCTTATACCCCCGTGTGGGTTAACACATTTCACTGATTTTGGGGATGATCTTTATCTCTTTATCAAGGTCAGGTCTAAAAGACTGGATAACCTGATCTTTATGTTGGACAAATGTAGTATCTCACTGATGTTAATTCTGTTCGGTCTTGAAAGTTACTGTTACAACACTGGAGTTCAAGAAATAGCCACTGCTTTATCTTACGCCACTTGCCCCACATGTGTCAAGGTGAGATAAGCTCAGTACTCCATGTCAGCATGCTTCCTGCACTTTGCATACCTAAATATTATGCAACAAGCAACAGTGCTTGAATTATTGATGAATCCATACGTGTACAGTATTTCACAGCTGCTGCCTGTCTTCACTTGGAAGTTCCAGATCTTAGATTCAATTCCATTAACACGAAAAACATTGTCTACACCATAAATCTTCATTTCAGGACTCTTCATGTCAGTCTCTATAGGAGGGTTTCCAAAGTCTCCATGGTACATATGATAAATGGAAAGTGTGGGAAAGACAGCCGCTCAAAGCAGAAATGACCTGAACAAAGCTTTCTAAGCCACAGTGTGAGAAACTTTCGGTGCTTGTTCATTCGCAAGAGTGTTGATGTAGACTTCAGTGATTTTCTTGAAGAAGGCTTTTTTCAAATTACTGATAAAGGAATTCAGCAGAAGGAAAAATACCCTTTTTAATCTGTCACATCTCAGAAGTCTTTAAAAAAAGAGGCTGTGAAAGTATTAGAAACTCTTTGAAAAAGAACAATTCAACTAACCAGTTCAAAACTGAAAAGGAAGCTATACAGGGGCAATTCCAGCTGGGAATATTGCATTGAATGCTCTGAATCTTGGCCAAGATAAAGATGGTCCATGTTGCAGCAGCCAAGAAAAGCACAGACAGGTCATCTACCAGTAAACCTGTCCACCCTCTCAAAACATAAACACGACATTCCATGCCCAGCAATGTTCTTTTTCTTGAGCTCTGTCTGACTGCACCTAAATGATTCTGAATACACAGCTTTAATCCTCTTGAGGTCTAGTCACTGTTAGGCACATTTGCTTAGAACATCTGGTTCCACCACCACTGCCACATCTGTGCTTCTAAAGGAAGACTAATGACTTGGTGACAAAGCCTTATTCTCTCATGGAGCTTCTGTGTTTGCTTAGAGTATAAGTCACCTGAGGAGTCACCATTCTTCCTCCTTAAGCAAGTAATATGCAAGCAGCTAACATGTTTTCATTGAGATGAAAAAAAGATGATAACCTGTAAGTCAAGAAGTTAGAAGCTAATGTTAATGGAATCTGTAGTGCAGGATCTAAGACTGTGACAGGAATCCATATTGTATGATAATATTAAGAATTCTTAGGAACCTGCTGTACGATCTTCATAAAAGATTCATATAGAGTTCCCTCAGGATGAAATACTTGTAGGTAACTGATTTTCTAAAGGAGGTTATCTGTCATCCTCATGGTCAGTCACTTGGAAAAGCACCAACCTGTATTGTTCTTCAGCCGCTTTTGCCTAATTTATTCCGTGCAATCCTCATGGTCCCACTGGCAAGAAGCGATACAAGTACATAACTTCTTACAATTTATCCCAGTGAGGAGATTCAGTCATCTTGTTTTTGGTGGCTATGATCAGCCTTTTCTTCCAGCTAATTAGACCTGGCAGGTCTTCCTGAAGAAAACAAATGTTGTTTCATTATGCTCTAGGGCATCCCTGTAGGCCATAAGGATGCACCATTTAAGAAACTCTTTGCAATGACTGTTCGAGGGGGTTGATGTGAATTAAGACCATGTGACTGTGACGAAGCTCTTGGAAGCAGCTGAAGGAATTGATGTCAAGATTTAGTTTGCAAATAGTTTGTGGGTTTTATACAGGATTTTATTCAGAGTAGGAAAGTCCAATAAAAATCTCATTTTAATTCTGTAAGCCACAGAACAGAATGAAGAAAAGGCAGAGCTTCAGGTCCCTGACTTTAGTCTAAACACTGTGCTCTCTCAGAGAGTACTGAGGTCTGCCATGCCTTTGCTTGGAGGCAGAGGATAGCTGGAATCCTTTCCAGAACAGTCCCTAATTGGGGCTTTGCACATAAGATGCAGTCTGCGTATGCACATACCTTTACTTTGAAATTTACAGTATGAAAACTGGACTGGAAATCTCCTTTGAAAATAAATACTTTTGGATAGCTCAGCAGCTGGGCAATAAATCAGAGTCAAATGGAACTTTCCATAGTTCAAGAGAAAGCAGCTATGAAGCATACTGGGAAAAAAAGCCCAAAACAACCAGAAAATTTAACCTTCCTTTTTCTGTGCAGCATATCTGAAAGTCAGGCTATGACACTCATATCGGTGCCTGCAACAGTGATGAAACTTCAAACTCCGAATGACTTTAAACATGAATTACACTTTTCTAATAAAACTGTACCTAGAGAAGCATGTAAAACATCCCTGGAGATGTCCATTATGTGTATTCAACTCAAAAATAAGAAGGTCTCAAGTTAAAGCTAATGGCTACATCATTGAGGAAAGTTTTAGTATGTGAAAAGAGACGTAAGATTTGTCTCTGTAGCAAGGCAATTAAATTATTAGACAGAATCGACAATTAAAATCTATATTGATCAAACACAGCAATTCCTTAGTATTATTTAGTCATTTATACCCTTGTAGTTAATGCTTTGAGGACATCTCCATTAACAACAAAAATTACATATTACTGGGGGGTCTGCCTCTGCTATTACAGACCACAGCAGCAGAACTTTTTTCTCCCTGTTAAACATTTTGCCTTGGCAGTGTCAACAATGAGTTCCATTAAAACAGCACATACTAATTAAGAATGTCTTCTCTTCAGTTATACTTTAAATTAATTGCCTCACATATCTCTAGCATGTTACATGTTTAACAGCATCTTAAAATACAAAAATGTAATTGTTTTATCTCTTTGCATTTTTCCATGCCATGAAACATGTCCATGGAGTCTTTCTTCTTCTGTTATCTTTTTATGGAAAGGGCTAATAGCAATAATAATGTAATATACTAATAAAGTGAAAGCAAATAATTTATATATTCAGGTTTTATATTAAACCAAAGTTAGATAATTTGTCCAATTTTTAGCGCATTCTGAACTCCCCAGAGGGGAAAACTGGCATTAAACAAATGTTGGAACTGTACAAAGGACAAAAACCTGAACATTTGATGCTCGGCTTTTCTTGTTAAAATGCTTCATAAGAAAAAAATGAAAGATTAATGGCCTGTTAGTTATGGTATGAAAGAACTCAGAATATCTGTTTTAATGATAGCCTTCAACTATGGGTTGAGAGTTATATTTAAGACCCACAATAAATTAAAATAAGAACCAACCCCACAACTCGTTTTATTTTGATGAGAGCTACAGATGTGCACAGAACTTCTAAACCAAACACATTTATACATATTCTTCAGAAAATTACTATGGTCATGAATAAAGTTGAGCCTACATTCAAGTGATTTGTGGTTTCAAGACCATGATTCATGATTGGAAGAAGCGGCAGGACAGCGTGGCAAACATAAGCGGGTTGGTTTTGCGGTGTTTTTTTTTTTTTTAATCATAAATTTATGGCCTGAAAAACACAGTTTTCAGATTTCAAATTTTACAGCTTCAGCTCATGAACCTAATCAGGAAAATAAGAATGTTCTGCTTCACAGCAAAGCAATTAAATGTTTCAAGCTTTTGTTTAGGATTAGCTTGTGTTTCACTTACAAAGAATCTTTCAAATCTGTAAGGAAAGAACAACATTCTATTTTTCAGTCGTATGGAAAGACTTTGTCTTTTTCCTCTCCCCCTAATTCACTTCCTACATTATTTCCCTACAACAACTTAGAAAAAGTTAACCCCAATTCTTGACTCTTTTTTGGGTAAGCCAGAAACGGGCTTTGTTCTACTCAAGACAGGAAAATAAATGATGTCATTGTTGAAAAAAAAAGGGCATTTGTCCATTTACAATGCTCGTATTTTCCTGTATATGATTAGCAGACATTAGTCTTACACTTCTACCAATAAAGTGTTTTAACAGCAGCCAACAACTACTAAACTACCACACAGATTTGTGTCATCTTTGCCAGTACTGGTACCCACTTTCTGGCAGATGGATATTTTTTAGTCTGAGTCTTCAGTATATTGCATTAGTTTCCCCAAATCCTCATCTGCTTTTAGAACAACTTCCTTAAATATTGATCTTTTATTGGAAGACTGAGCGGCATATGGTTAAATTTCTTTACCAAACAGATTTCTGAGGTTTGATAAGAGGCGCAGTGACAAGCCATCAGAAAATACTAACTTCAGCTATACATTATTAATCTACAGACAGAATTAAAATCCTCCAAATCAAGAAGTGTTAAAATGATCCTATCCTGAATACCGACTTATTGGCATTTTATCTGCAACAACAAAGCAAGTAGCAAAATAAGAAAGATTACTTAAATCTACTTAATTCTGCAGAATGGGTTTCATTAAGCAGAACAAATGAAATGAAACAGTTGGAGTGCCATTAATGCCATTACAGATCTCATTATTCTTTTCAGTATAAACATCCATATAAGGGATGAGTGTAATGTGGGTAGACATTTATACTGGAATATGAACTCTATTCAAGGGTTCAAATCCCTTTCTGGATTTGTAATGAAAATGTTCACATTGTCACAAAACTGCAACTTGCTGCTTTTAGTGATTAGCAACATCCTTTATTTCAGCTCCTTTATTGAGCAAACAGAACTTGGGAAGCAGACCAAATATATCAAGCTTGTGCACTACTGTAATTAGACTCCAAGGACTAATGAACAAACCTACTCTATTTTGCATGTAGTTAACACTGTGTCTTACAACTGCTCTGATTTAAAACTTGGGTAGAAATACTGAGCCGGATATAAACCACAACTTGTTCAAAACTTTCAAGGAGTTAATAAAAGTCATTTTATAGAATCAAATGTATAGTGCCAAGTTTGGAATGACAGATGACAGTGGCAGATGAAGCATCTTCGGTCTTTCGCTCTGTGTTATTAATAGGTTTTCTCAAAAAGCAGTAATTGCAATTAGTATATTAAAAATTCAGGCTACTCAAAGTCCCCTGGTCCAACTCCACGATGAAGCATTGATTCAGTCTAAATATTAATTGAGAAGTTGGGAAGTCTTATAACCTTATAAAACCTGCTGTGCCTTGAACTAAACCTTCATTGATAATGTCTACATTGCAGCAGTCTCCGTGTTCTAGGAAACAGCAGCTTCCCATACACAAGTAGTAAACAGAATGCACATTTGCTCAAAGCTGCACAGTAGATATGCTCTGTGCTTTTCTACACAACATAAAAACCATCTCTTTCCTCAAATATTCTTACATGAGGGTAACATTTCAAAGCACAGTCTGAAACACTCTTAAAATTGCCATTTACCTAAAGAAAATTGTATTTGCTGAGATCTGGCTTCAACAAAAATTGTCAATTACCACTTTGCTGCAAATCACTCTAGCTGTAAAACACTACCAGCGTGCTTTGCTGATACTCATTCCACTTTATAGCTTTAAATGCATGAGAGACACTGTATTTTTCCAGTTATTAAATTTCATATTATTTAATTTTCTATGCTGGATTGTATTATCTCTTTATTTACTAATTTTAAAATAAAACTGGCATTTTGAAAGCAAAGAACTGAGAATATCTATCAGTAACCTTTTCCTAAAGCAAGAAAAAATTGCATTTCCTGTAAATGTGAGGCCTAAATGACCCTTCAAATAAACCCAATAAAGTGAAAATCTAAGGGTTCACCAATGGACCAATACGTCTTTAAAGTAAAGCCTTTCCATCAGAAAAATAAACAGAAGCACTTCCTGCACTACACTTGGCAACCCTGTTGAGCCTGGGCATTTACTAGAAATATCATACAAAAATCTGGTGCAGAAGTTTTCATTCTTTGCAAGTAGTTAAGATGCCATGGAATTTTAAGCACAAATGCTTGGTAATATTGCAGAAGCTGTAAATCCCAAAAGTACCCTAGGGTAGCTTGTATTTCATGTGCAAAAAAGAGTGGGGAAGAGGGAGAAAGAAGTCTCCTACCATAGTAAGTGAGACGCCCTCTTGCAATATTTTTTCCTCTTGAGTTTTCAGTAATACATTCATATAGTCCGGCATCCTCCTGCTGGAAATTAGGGATTTCAATCATGCCATTGGATTTCCTCAGCTTTATTTTACTTGGAAATGGCAGACCATCAGTTCTTCTCCAGTTAATCTGAGGCACAGGGCTAAAGGGAGAATAATGGGATTTTAAACAGCTTTGCATAAAGTATGTGATTGTCAAAATTAGATACTTAACTCAGAAGTGACTAAAAGCTTGTGTTAAAAGTGGTATTCGTACTGTATATGACAGATGGGCAGACACTATGGCAACAGATTTGCATACACCGGTTCTATTTCATGTGCTGTCATTTGTGATATTGAATTTTTCATGAATATCTGTGTGAATGTCCAGCACTTCCTTGTAACTCTGCACTGCCCCCCACTAAAGACAGGTGAGATTTACCAGTGACTGCCATGGGAGGAGAATCAAGGCAAGTCTTTTGAAATTCCTATCCTACAACAGTCATTCATTCTCCGATTTTAAAACCTTCACTCACCTAGCTGGGGAACCAAAGCAATAGCATGTGATCAAGTTATCAATCTGGCACTTACAATTACAAACATCTGACAAAGCTGTCTGCAAATAAACCACAAAGTGGTAAGTAAATACATTTACCATAACATAAATGTGTTCTCAGATCATTTGTGAAGTAGAAAAGATATCAACTGTGTGTGAAATAATATTCAGAAGTGAGATGCATTTTAATCTTTACTTCAGCTATAAAGGAAGAACAATATTATGACAGCATCAAGTACATTCAACAGTAAAACAGAGACTTCTCACAGACTTCATCTCCTTCTACGCAGAGAAAGCTGAGTTAGGTCAAAGGAGATATGCAAAACTGCACTGATATTAACTCAAAATAATTTGAAATTAAATGTAAATTCCTGCATTGGCAACATACACAATTTTAGCTCTAAACAAAATCAAGAATTACTTGAAAAATCTGCCCTTTTATTCCAAGGCAATAATTATGATCTTCAAACCATATATGACTGCCAGAATTCCGTATCTCTTGTGCAGGTGAACCTTTTTTGTGCTTCGACTTTCAGTATGGATAAAGTTGAAAACTTACTTTCCTAGAGCAAAGCATTCTAGCTTCACAGTTGAGCCTTTAGCTGCAGGAAGTGTCTCAGGAAACTGAACTTCTATTTTGGGTTCGTATTCCCCCATCACACCTATAGAAGACAATTGAAAAAGGTATTTTTTAGTTTTAAAAGCCTTTTTTCTCACTTTACTATTGCATCACATAAAAAAATCAAGTTTACTTCTCTCACACTCCATTTACAGAGAGAGTCATAGGGATCTGCAAGCAAACTCACCGTCAGGCTTCACAGAGAAAGAGAAGCATGCAACACAAAATACTTTACCTTCTTATAAAGCAATCAATATTCTGAGAACGCATGAAAAGTTACACTGGAAGAGACAAAAACATTCATAGATGACAAGTAAATGTGTCACTCAGTCACAGTGCAGAAGGGAAGTCATACCATCAGTGCGCAGCACTAGAGGTGTTGGTGACCCAAGAACTTGGCTGTTGGTCACAGTGCTGGTTACAACGCAGGTGTAATTGCCCACATCTGACGGCTCGACTTTGGCTATGTAGAGGTGACCAGTCTCTTGAGATACAAATCGCCGACTGTCCTCTTGTACAAACGATGGATATTCATTGAAGATCCATGCAAATGACAGTTCTAGTTGGTAACAAAAAAAGAGGTAAAGATGTTTGGTAAGGTTTTTCAAATTTTTTCCTTCAAAGGTTAGGTTTTTCATAACCGTATTTTACAATACTGTACTGTGTAACAAACAGGACCAGACAGCTAATGAGTGTTAAATTTGTATCTCCTCCAGCAGAAGGAAAAGGTAGAATGAATTCAGTGCTTTATGCACAGATAATTTATTTTTATCTACTATTTGATATGCATGGAAATAAAAGCAGGCAGCAACAATGAGACCACACTTGGCTAAAATGGAAGCATCATTCATTTGAGAGTTGAAACTCGATGATCTTAAGGTCCTTTCCAACCCTAACTATTCTATGATTCAGTAGCTATTTAACAACTTAGCTAGATGCTTAACAGATAGAACAGTGTAGGTGTATGCAAGTGAAAGGAATGTCAAAAGAAGCATAAATTTCCAGTAGGGCTCAACACACAATAAATCTGTATTTTTAAAACAAAAATTCATTAAAATTACATTTTAGAAACTTTTGTACATCATGGCAAAGCAGCCCTCACTACCCTTCATTACGGTCATTAGAAAGGAAAAACCACACTTCAAAAAGATAAACTAACATTTGGCAAAAACTGTGTTAGAACTCTGAGCTCTGTGTGTCCAATTTTAATTGGCAAAAGCTCCTTCCTGTGTGAGGCCATGTGTTTGTCTCATTCCTATCCTACATAATCAAAGGAAATTAATTTTTAATGGTTTTCCATGCAAGACATAATTTTTCACCCAAGTGCCACCTAGTTGAAAGTTTATAAAAAGATCACAGCTTCTGCAAGTGCTAATTGGAGACCATGATAGCTTGATCAACCTGCAGTCATGTTAAAATATCCTGTAGCATTTGCACTGCCCCTACAAAATGGAGATCATCCCTTTTTGCACAGGTTGAATTCGAAAGCGCATAAATTTAGGTGCAGCCATGAAATGGAGAACAGGAATCTTCCTAGGCCTTGGTGTTGAGCACAAATGCAACACTCAGGAAAGTGCTAACAGGGCAATTTAACACGAAGTATGATTGTGTGGATGAAAAAAACATACAATAAATGAAATTATTAAAATATTTATGGACTGGCTAATGCAGAAAGGGCACTAAATAAAATGGCTTATCATAATTGAACTTAATTCTCTTCTATCAGTATTTAAACTCCTTCCACTAACACAGATTCATAGGGGCAGTGTGTATGAACAATTAACAGGGTCAGGACTTCTCTCAAGAGTTTAACTTATGTCATGTTGGGAAGTATTTACTGTTAAAAACCAGCTATCTAACCTTCCAGGCTTGCAGCGTGTCTCCTCAGTTGAAACTGTGGCTTTTACTAAAAGTTCCTTCCTACATGACAAGAGAAGTATAATTGATTTGTGGTAAGGAAAGCTAACAAGGATTTGCCAAGTAAGGAAAGGGTAAGTAGCACAGTGGACAGCAAAACCCTAGGATCTAGTTTGACTTCAGTCAGACTTCTGACATGTGTCACAAGAGCCCCATAACAAGCCAAAGAATATTCATACAGTCAACATCACCAAGAAAACTTGTACATCTGTTCCCCCATCTTACAACACAAACACCACTGTGTAGTTCTCAATGGTCTGCTTTTGAATGGAGAGGGCATGTTGACTTAGTGCTGTGCAGCAGGGAGGTGGCATCTGAGCATTGCTCTGGGTATGGTCTGGCATTATCCTATATCTACTGGCCAGTTCAAATTAACTAAATAATAAATTATACATAGTAGTAATAATAATAATAATAATAATAATAGAGTACACATGAAGAGTTTGAAAGGGACTGTGACCTCTTTGACAACAAAGATTATATGGTCTTGCTAAATGGGAAAGACCAGAAAATAAAGCATAATTCCATTTCTACAGAGCAGCTGGATGAAGAGGGTGAGCACAAGGCTGAGGGAAAGGCTGTAGACCAGGTCAGGTATCAATTCAAGAACTGTAACTAAAATACAAATAAATTTACATTTTCAGCTCTGCATCAAGCTCAGACATCCACAGGACACAAACATGTGGGAAGCCAGGCTTTATTGGTTCCGGTATTTATTGACCTACTTGTTTTCCTTAGCCCAAACTATTATTTTATTCTTAAAAAAACAAAAAATAAAACAGAAGACATAATTCAAAGCATTCAAAGGGGACAGACATATCTGGATACACAGCAGGAAAATAAACAGCTTAATTTTGTTCATATTATATTGGGTTAAGTCAAGAGTAAATTCACTGAAATCAATCATTATGATTATGAAAGCCATGCAAAGTGTATTCCAGTTTAATTGAATCCTTCAATAGCCTATGAATAAGCACTCCTGGAAACCTAATTTCCCATTCAAGATATATTTTCATCAACTCTCTTAAAAAAGGAGCAGGGTGTTTCTTTACCAGTGCCCCACAGCCACTCTCTCATTTTATATTTATTGTACTTTACAAAATTGTATCATTATTTTCTAAAAAAAATTCATATTAAACAACTTGTTCTGTGTTTTATTGTGTTTACACCATTTGCCCATTGCTGATCCTAGCGCACCTCAAGGGACATAAACTCACTCCCTTTCTGTCAATTACAAATTTTCAGTTGATTTCCTGTTATAAATGGAAGCAATATGTCTCTCCTGGGCTTCCTCAAAGATCTAAGCCTTTGCTTTCCAATGCACTTTTTCCTTATTTGGTGACCATACATGGATAAGGTATTGGAAATTACAGTTATTACTCAATTTTTATTTGCTTACTACATCTTGGTTGGCTTTTCCTCTTTATTTTGCATTATTTGATTATTATTTACTGTGCAGTCTACAAGCTACAACACAGCAGCTTCATAGTGTTCCAGGCAATCTGTTCCCCTAAGTGTTCAATTAAAAACTGCTTATAAAATCACCTGTCATTTTTTAACTTAAATTTTTACAGAATTCAACACTTAAATCAGCAAGGCCTTTGAGGTCCACCTGTGGTCATTGCCTGCCATCTACGAGCCATTAAAAAAACCCAACACATACCTTCATTTCCTATGTTGTTAAAGGAACATAAGGGGTAAGCCCCACACATTCAGCTTTTAACTGGGTTCAAAGTTAGGCCTTAAGCTCATCTCCATGCTTTTGAAAAGATTGCCTTTAATTGTATAACACGTTTTCTCTGAAAGGCTGCAACACATCAGTAAGAGACTGCTGATGGAACCAGGGCAATTTCATTACTGTAAACAGAAGGATGCTGGGGAGGGACTCTTCATTAGGGACTGTAGTGACAGGACAAGGGGTAACGGGTTAAAACTTAAACAG